>JAQFXW010003488.1:0-11863 GCA_034693945.1 Dendrobaena attemsi
AATCTTTTAGATAAATCGTGACACTATTGAAGATGCAGTCATGAATTCTTGAAGAAACCTCTTGCAATGTGACTTGATCCATTTTGTTTTCAACATTGAATGCCTACTTGAATCCTGCTTTCTTTCATTCAATTGTCATGTCGATTGTTAGTATCGTATCCTATCTTATCGTATTTCAACACTAAAGTCTATTGTAGAGAATGTACCATTCAGAAGAAACTGGTTATTGAGAGGAGATAAAAAGGAGGATAGATTGCCAGATATGATTAACAAGAGATTAATGATTGCAAATCCAAGTTCCCCTCCTCAATCCCATATAGCCCGGCTACCGAATAAGGTCACTGGTCCAACACATGCAGGAATGGATGTCTCTTGCCAGTTTCCTTCATTCGAATTTTAGTCTGTTCATGCCACTGGTAGCGCATCCAAAGCTGACAAAACCAAGATCGTCATTAAATATCTGAGCAGTATGTGGCGTGTGTGGAGCAATGGGATAGTCGATGCCTTGCGTCCGAAGGGCCGCAGGTTCGATACAGACCCGATCCACCGCGCAGGGACCTTGAGCAAGTCCTTCACCTACAGTTGCTCGCGGCGCTTCGGCGTGAAAGCTCCCACATTTCCTTGGGCTGAAGTCGGGACCGCTTCTGAGTAGTAGTGGACTTGAAGGGGCAGTATAGAAATGCGTAAATAAATAAATAAATAAAATGTTGTTAGTCGGTCTTTGCATAATTTACATCCTGGTGATAAAGTCAAAATTAACCTAGTATTGTTACAGGGCTTACCAATAGTCACAGGTGACTGTCCTTTCACGAGTAGGCCTAGTTTCCAATAAAGGTAGGGCCTAAAGCTTGAATTAGTGAAATAAAGCTTTACTTTAAAATCTACCAGTTTAGCTATTAGTTGCAGAAGCTATTGAATAACCAATCTGAAATATAAGATCAACTGTTTAAAACATTATATTTATTAAATATTTTAATTTCTGGATGATATAGGTAAGCACGATGGAGTTAGGAGATTATAACCTACGTAGTTTATATTTTATGAACCTGCGCTTATCGGTATTAGGCCTACTCGCTTAGTGAAGTACATGTAGGCTAATGTGAAGTGTTCCAGAAAGTTGCTAAAAACTTGCAACATAATAATTGGAATCCTTTAGTCGTGCGTGGTATTTATTGGCGACGAATCACTTTCCAAGTTCCCCTCCTGTAAAATCATCAAACATAGCACAGTATCACAGATAAAGTTGGTATCAATGCGCACACTGCTGGTTACATTTCAAAACTACCGTCAAGTGAAAATTACTGGTTCATTTATTGTCATCAGCGTTGCAATATAAATTTCATGTTGTCAGTTTGTTGTTATTTTTTTTAATAATTCATCAGAGTAATAATAGATAATGTAGACGAGTGAGTGACAAGTTAGACTGTCAACAAACAGGCTCTTGGGTTTGAAGCCCCCGCCACGGCTAAATTTTCTTCATAATCTCAGTTTATCCTGTTTATCTGCTGATTCAGCTATACGTGTATATTACGGTCATTGCTATGCGTTGATGCGATCAGACGGTTAACATCAGAACTAGCCAGTAGCCAAACACCTTTAATATGTGACTAAGTAAAAAAACTAAGTCTCTGATACCTCACGACCTAATCTGTGTCAGAGCTCATCTACACGATTCCAGTTTTACAAAACATTTTGTTTTCGTCTTCATCATCATCATCATCATCACCATCATCATTATCATCATCATCATTATCATCCTCAGCCTCATCATCATTACCATCATTATCATCATCGTCGTCATCATCATGATCATCATCATCATCATCATCGTAATCATCATCAGCATCATCGACATCGTTGGTGTCATCACCATCATTGTTTTTTATCGTCATCAAAATCACTTGCTGCCTTTTGTAAGTTGTAACTCTTCTTATATCTTGGGCAAATAATGCAAAAAGATATTTTGTAACCATATGGTAGTCTACCGTTGCAAACCTTGATAGTGAAGTTCAATTAGTCATGAAGACGACTTTTGATAAATGTTAAGGAATTGTCTGAATGAAAAAGGCAGGCGACTGTGTGGAAGACAACCAAATTCCTACGTTTAGAACTGAAATTTAAGATGAAACGGACGAAATGTGGAACGTTCGCAATTGCTTTATTTTCAGTGAATTTTTACGTTCATAATTATTGCTGTAAGGAAAAAGAAAAGTAAACTCAAGATATCACTAAATCAATGGCTATGATTAGAAACAGAGTAGCAGAGAGAACTCGTAGAAAAATGGGAACTATTCACAAACGAACTGTAAAGGATCCGGATTCCTGCAATGTCGTCAGCGTGGAGGTTTTTTTTAGTTCCCGTGTAGAGAGAATACATTACAGCGGCTGTCACGTTTGAATGACCAAGACCAAGAGCATGACCGATCTCATGAGTCGCAACTGTCTGCAAGTTGTAGGCGCCTGGAATAATGTGACAGAAATGAGCAATTTTTGTGCATAATCTCCTAGATTTGAACTGCAACCTTAAAGAAATTGGCATAATATATTATTATGGTTTCAATAATAATAATAATATCTGAGATACGTTTGCTGTTAAAACAAGTAATTGTTTGAGCAGTTTAAGATTGCAATGATAGTGTACAGGTGCAATTATTAGAGCATGATACAATTATGTCTTTTCGTACGTGTACGAATGTCAGCGGTGTCCATTAACAAGTCTACGTACAGTGTACGTCCATTAGCCTACTATGACGTTAGGACCGAAAAAATACCAAGGCATCGGAATTCCCTGTATTAAATCCCGACCTCTGAGAAATTCAAAGCGCGCAGAGCTGTGTTATGGCGCAGAAGTCTATGGGATGGCAGTACTTTCAATCGAGAATAATTGTTAAAGCATACATGTAGTTGATGTCGGCGATTGCAGGTCTATGTGTGTGTGTTTATGTGTTGGTAGGTTTGTGGGTGGGCACTGTGCCCAGAGGGCTTGGTGTCCTACTTTGTAAATCTACAGCCGCAAATATGTCCTTTTTATAAGCATTAGTATGGTCACTGAGCACACCTTCTGGATCAATTCAACAAGATTTTGCAGACAATACCAATTGCATCACCATACTCGGTCTTTGCTTTAAGCTAGCGATTCTATTTTATTTATTTATTAACGCATTTCTATACCGCCCCTTCAAGTCCCTTACTACTCAGAAGCGGTCCCGCTCACAGCCCGGAGACATGTGTCGGAGTTTACACGCCGAAGCGCCACATTTATACATATAGACTAAGTATATCATTTATACATAGGCCCTATAGACTAAGTATATCAGTCGTACACATACAGCAAAAGCAACAGGGTTATTAATAAAAACGTTACCCTACACACTTTGCTGTAGCCTATACCTCTGTCAAATATTCTATTATATCAAAGAAATCTCAGGTGAAGATAGAGGAGATATCGAAGCATTATGAACGCTACAGATAATGTTCACATTGACCTCTTCGGGCATTCACGCATGCGTGAAGACGCGTGTGCCAATGCTTGACCGATTCATCAATGATGCGCTATATGTATCTCCTGAGCTTTGCTGGGCATGCAGGAGCGCTGCATGCCCCACTGACGATGAAATAATCCGTTACGTCATGAATGTTGGCAATAACGATCGCATTTATAAATGTGTCCACTGGTGGACAAGAAAGAGGGACTTTCCAGCAAATCGTCTTTAGCGGAATCGATCTACTTTGAAAGCAGATTCCTTGTGGTATCTGTACAGATCTGCATTTGGTAATACAAACATCCATTTCACACATTTCCCTACCTCCCCTTCAAGTCTACTACTACTCAGAGGCGGTCCTGACTACAGCCCGGAGGTGTATCGGAGTTTACACGCCGAAGTATATAAATATATGATCAAATATATAGCAAGATATCAAGAATGGCCAACTGAGAGAGTAAATAAATATATAATGGCTTCCACTGGATATGTATGAGTGTCTGTATCATGTATACGAATGTATGCATGTCTGAATGTAGGTTATCGCATGTATAGGCATTACGCGTGCACCTGTTCCAGATTGTCTAGAATTGGTTATTTTCACGGCTGCAGCAGCTGACTAGATGGCGAGTGATGATGAGTCAGGGCGTTGTTTTTGAAGTGGCCTCCCTCTTCTTCCCCGACCCACCGACCGGTGTTGTTCCCTTCGGCTGAATGTGCTAAGGGGCCCCTCAGTCACTTATACATTGAGACAGAAGAATCAGACGGGGGAGATGGGCAGCAGCCGTCCAATGACGGATGGTTCATGGACCCCGGATATATGGACTAAGTCCAGGACATTCCGCTGTTCGGAGTAGATCAACTACGGTTGGTTGGGCCAAATTGAGTTTTTAACAGGCTGTTATAATTATAATCAGCTTGGCCCTGCAGCCGACTATTTACAACAGTTGATCCACTGGGAATAGCTTAACGTCCTGGGCTTGATCCCTATAGCGGGCGTCCATGGACGGGAGGACGGACGGATGGATGGACGCTGCCGCGAGGGGTGCATCAGACGAGGCAGGGAGACCGTGGTGCCGAGTGAGATATGACTTTGTACCGCAGGCGTTGAGAAGTCGACGCTATAAGAAGAAGAAGCAGGAGGTTATCGATTAGTGATGTCGAGACGGAGCGAGTCATGGGATCAAAGGAACTGGGTGACCCCGGTCTCGTACGAGCTGTTAGCGATCTCTCCGGGGAGCCCCGCTGTCCGGGGGTCGGATGGGAGGAAGGGAAATGGACAACTGAGAGCTAAATAATGCAATTTTTAATGCAGTGCTGACCTCCTACGGTCATTCAGTGCACCTTGCACTACAGCAGAATGTAATGCAAAATACGATTTTGTTATTGTAACTGTATATATGCCTATTATGTATGACAGTAATTAATATTGCATCTTCACTAAACCACTTTTACAATAGCAACTGCAGTCATAATAAATAAATAAAAACTACACTATAGATCTTTCAAAATTCAGGATCTTTTATAAAACAAAATGTTGGATCTTAGGTCTTAGATTACTGCATAGTTGATGATGATTCCCAAGATTTTGATAATCTCGAATTTTCTACAGCACCCAAAAATCGATATCAATATAGGGAACCATCTTATTTCAAAATAAGACCTGTTACCAATGTGAAACATGAAATATCTTGCAGATAGATGGTGACTGAAAGTGCTGTCTGTTGTGAAGGACATCAAGGAATCATCAAAACAGTAGTTTCTTAGTTCAAGTTAAGCTTAGTTGGTTACCAATTTTGCAAAGCAACTGTATTCAAAAATTGGACTTCAATAGTCACTTCATATCCCACATATAGCTTGCAATAGTGTTACGATCGGATCGTTAGGTAATGTAACTTATGTAACAAACGTCAAAATAAGCTTTGTGCAATGGTTATCCTGACAGAATGGTCTTAAAACTAAGATTAGCTGCAGTGCAGAAGTTGTGTTACACTTGCAAGCCTTGTTAATACTCGCGACATAATTTAATACCTTAATATTAACGTGCATATTAAAAAGATAATGGCTGCTGAGAGAGGAATCATCATACCCGATCTGCATGTTTAGGATGGATGATGTGTTCTTCGCTCTCTGTTTACAGTTTAAAGTCCTTTTCACAATATAGAATAGCAAAACCTCTTCCGTTGCATTCGATTCTATAACTGACTACTGACAACGATCCCTCTGAAACGACCACATCCAGTAGACGAACGTGGTTCACCCTGGCGGCGACAAAGCATAGGACCCGCTGAAGGCTTAGAACAACGCTCCGTTGGGCAGATCGCCCGACCCTTTATGTAAATCACTGGACTAGCTTCTAGCCTCGGGCTATGGTCTCCCCCCTTGTGCAGGCGAGTGGCTGGCCCACGCCCTCGATGAATGGCAACGATGTGTCCCTTGAGACACCTGCAACGACCGAATTAGATCCCGGCCGACACCGATTGCTCAGCAGCCCCTTTCTTCCCTTCTTCTCTCCGTCCGTCTTCTTTATTCCACAGCATTTGTCAGATTGAAAACAAGATAACTCCAGTGTCATGATGTAATGTAATGTGATGTAATGTAATGTAAAAAACGACGATTTGTATAGCACCGTTGGTAGCGAGCTACTTCTAGGTTGCTTTGTGTGCAGTTTTTCTACTGTTTCTACGAAGTTTCTACGGTCACACACTAGCCTTCCGATGATCCTGGATTAAAACACACCTTCGTTATGCATGCAACACACTTTATAATAACGAAATGAACGATAACTCACCCGTTCTCTAGAACGATTCTCTTGTCGGTGATGTGAACTGAGTTAGAGAGGCAAGTAGGCCTATATCTTCCTCCTTTACCAGTAGGCCTATAATCTTCCTCCTTTACCAGTAGGTCTATATCTTCCTCCTTTACCAGTAGGTCTATATCTTCCTCCTTTACCAGTAGGTCTGTATCTTCCTCCTTTCCTGTTCTTCGTAGTTTCTCGCGACCCGACAACGGCTTATAAATAAGATCGCGTCTCTTATATATCTAGAACAACGCTGCACGGCTGACTGATATCTGCCAAGGGTATAACTCGACGATAGGATGCTTCATCTGTGATGTATGGCCTACTCTTCTATGTATGGGCTTCTCAGGCTACAGCCGTCCGCAGATGCCAGATGGCGCTAGCAATCATCGTCCGGTCACGAACCTGGTACCAGTCTGTAGAGCTCGTGGAGCGCAGAGAGCCAGACTACAACTAAGGATGGTGGTGGCGTTATCAGAGATAACCGTAATATATCGCCCACGTCGAATATAGTCGGACCAAGACGACTAAGACCGAGAGTGCAGCTAGACTGGAGTGTAATTACTACTGACGGGGGGGGGGGATCACTCTTCATGGATGGTCCATCAGAGAGCAGCAGAGGACGCTGGGATGAGTTGGTCGTCGACGCCATCTGACACACGCGGCGGCCATTGACAGATGGGAAGAGTAATCTCAGTCCGTTCGTCTTTCAACTGTCGTCGATGATGCATCGTTTCTTTGGAAGTTGTTGTTGGATCAATTCTGAATACACATGCTCTCGAATCTGTGTGTGCATCACTATAGCCTAATATTGATAGTTGCGTATAGGCCTATACTGTAGCAGTTGTTTCAAGTGTTTAAAGACTGCTTATGACAACAGAGGCCGTTACTGTCGGGGAAAGAAATTGGTTAATCGCTTTACAGCTTTTGTTTACTTGTGTATACTGAATAATGAAGGAAGATAGTAATGGACGACTGTTTGAATCTGATTTCAGATCATTCGTAAACCATGGAATTATGTTGAAGCTAACTTCCACCCTAACACTTCTTGTCTTACCTCATCACTAAAATAAATATTGTAGGCCTACAAAATGGCGTCATAGCTGTTCCGCTTCTATCTGCAGGAGGTAACAATGTTCATAACCTCAGCTTGACCTCTCAGGATTTTGACCTGGTTCCGGAACGAAAAAAGGAGTTAGTTGCAGTGCTATTAGGGCTTTATTTGGTAGGCCTATAGAGCCTATGAACAAGCTGGTCTCTCTGACGTGGCTTTTGTGGGCGCTGAGAAATAAATTTTCGAGGATTTACATTACATTAGACGTACATAATACATACAGGCCTGGGGCCTACATAATAGATTTGACAAGAATCACCAGCGCTCATCTCAAATGTTTCCTACAGAAGTTCAATTTACTACTGCAGAAGCGATACAGTCAGTATAGGCTTATGCACTGAATCTTAGTTAATAAATAGCAAGAATTGTTTGGTGCATAGAAGTCTGATGATATAATGGGTTCGCCGCGTTGTAAACTATTATCCGATCAGAAATGATAGAAGTCTCTTATAGCCGGTGTCGAATGCCAATGCATCTCGCGTGGACTGAACGAATTGCGTTACACTGACTAGACTAATTATTATCATAAGTACATAGAGTATTGCAACTTTCTGCAAGCCCAATAATGTACCGATCCAAATTGAATCGGCGTGAATTTCCCTTGTACCACTTTGGATCGGTCGTAATCGACACTGGAGGGCGCCCGTAGTTGATTTAAAAGTATAACCACCTGCTGAGCATACCACGTGGCTTCCGTCTGCCGGGGAATACATGTATAATAGTTGCATATTACGTTGCTTCAAGTTTCGCGCTTCATGATAGGGAGCAAATTCAGTGCACGACCGCGCGAAAGGGGGCATAGGGGGGGGCATAGGGGCGCTTCGTTAATCAGTTTAAGGCAACAATTTCACACGACGTTAATGTGTTTGATCTAAGCTGAACTCAGAACTCTGTTGATTAAACAGCGCGCGATTTCGGTCTAAATGTCAGCAGTGTGTGTGTTGGATGTATTAATAACCATGCATGAAGTATTAATTAATTTTTTCAAACCATTCTGCCAGACCCCACCCCATTAGGTCTTTATCCTTCGCCGATCCCTACAGTTTGAAAAGTCTAGGCCTATGTATGTGTATAGAAATACACAAACAGGCCTACACACATAGACATACAATACCATATACGTTTTACATAAGCCTACGTAAGCCCCTACATAGGCTACATGCATTCATACAAGCATACAGACATGCCTAACCATACATACATACGTACAGCATACATAATATTTTTGGACAAAAAGGTAGGTTTAAAAGAATTTAAAGCCTTTAAAGAGCTTAAAATTTGGATTTTAAAACTAAGATTATGATAAG
This sequence comes from Dendrobaena attemsi, assembly GCA_034693945.1. NCBI lineage: Eukaryota > Metazoa > Annelida > Clitellata > Crassiclitellata > Lumbricidae > Dendrobaena > Dendrobaena attemsi. Next base: position 8,704 of record JAQFXW010003488.1, read on the forward strand.
TACCATTCATTACAGACTGCTTTCTGCACCAGTTGACGTCACTGGCTAATATTAGATGTTGGCATCCTTCATTTTACGGCATGCTGTATCCACTATCTAGGCTTGTTATATATATGGTGTGTACAAACAGTAACTGAGCTCCTTATAGGCCTACGTCTGCTGATATAATTGTGACCAGAAACTATGCTTGATCATGTTAGCGATTTGCCGAGTCCCAACACGGCATGGCTGCGAGTAGGTTCAATAACATTTAATTATAAACTTCTTTATTAAAAGCAATATACAGCACTAAACAATGTTAAGCCAGACTTCTGCACTCGGCTATAGGCCTATACCAGGGCCAGACTACGAGAACAGATTATTATCGGCTGCGATCCTCATAAAATCTGCTACAAGTTCGCGGTTTTCCAAGAGGAACATATGCGACGATACTGTGACCATCGTCTCTTTCTTCCCTTGAAAAACTAATAGCTATGATCCACCATACACGTAGATTCATACTTTGTACATAGGCTTATGTTAACGTGTAATATACACCGTGGTTCAATAAAAAGTAAGCCAAAATGTTTTGATATATCTGTAATACCTGACAACGAATCTTCCCAAAATTTTACAGATATTTAGATAATTCAACCGTAAATGTTATTCCAAAATATCATATCATTCCAACATACCATAAATTCTATATGAGTCTTTGAACTTCATATACCGAAATTTAGGTTAACAAGCCATTTTCTTTCAGATTTTGTAAAAGTATACGCTAATTCTAACACGAAGCCAGGTTCAATATTTTTGGAAGAAATTCTCAATTGTAGGCCTATGGTTTGATGACCTAATTAAAGAAGATGTTCAAAATGTTCTCCTTCTGCTAGTTCGCAAGCCTGGATGCTCTGGCCCATTAAGCGACAGCATCGTCTATTATCCTCTGGTAATATCGCCATTCTTTGAGCAGGAAAACAAACGTAAGTCATTCAATTAAAAAGTAAGAATGTGCATTTTTTTTCTTTTGGAAACACTAAAAACATAATTATAATTCAAGTTTTAATATTTTGTTCATAAAATAAAATATTGGTAGTTAAAGTTTGGCTTACTTTTGATTGAATCAAGGAGTCGAAAATTGCTTGTAAACCTAAATTTCAGTACATGAAGTTTCAAGACTCATATAAAATTCAGGGCATGTTGGAATAATATGATTTTTGGAATTTTTGGTTCAATTCTCTAAATATCTGAAAAATGTTAGGGATTCATTGTCAGGTATTGGAGATATATCAAGAACAGTTTGGCTTACTTTTTAACCACGGTGTATACATAATATTCGCTTCATTTCGAATATATAGCGTCTTTTAAAGAAATCTACACATGGCGAATATGTTAGATGCATGCTATAGATATGGTCTCTATCATGGACCCCGGGTCTGGTCCCTATTTTAAACATTTCATATTATGGTCTTAATGCTGTCGTGTTTTGTTATAAGGTCCGTTGCCTGCAACCTAATGTTCCTGCTGGTGTCGATAGATGGTGGAAGGACCATTTCGTCTCCATGATCCCCCCCCCACCTCCTCTGGTTGACTCATTATCATCTGAGCTGAGGCAAGGACTCCTATATACAGATAAGGAGTCCATGGCTGAGGTGAGCTGATGTGAGTTGGGGCGAATGGGGAATCATCCTAATGATCGTCTTCTGGGCCCAGGGGCTCATAAAGCCGGTCGTTAATGTCTCATCTACGTCCGATGGGGGCAGCTTAATTGCCCCACCGGTGGACGCTCGGGCGACTGAAACTGGGTAGAGGTCGTTCCGTAGGAGGCCCTTTAGGAAGGGAAAGGGCGGGAGGCAAGGGGCACGGATTCTCATCAAGATCTAATGCACTACCACCACACCACACGTCTGATATCGGTCAGCGCGGCGATTCAACCGGCGTCTATCCCCTTGTCCATTCGTCTCTATGTATGTGTATGTGTGTGTTTATGCATGCGTGTACGTGTATACATGCCTTTGTGCATACTCCATTACTCCTATTTATGTAGTTCTGTATTTGTGCACGTGTCTATGTAATATGTAAGTGTACAAGGGTCAACTTTTGTCCCTTGGTCACGGACGTCTACTGCTCAGTGTCGCTCTGTTTTCATTGCTGGTCCTGCACTTTGGAATGGTCTTCCACTTACTTTACGTTTGCTCTTCTGGTTCATTTTATGCTTCTCCTAAGACTGCTCTTTCGCCGGGACTGGCTTGGGAGTGCCTCTGAGTAGCTTTCTTGAAGGGGCGTCATGCAAATTTGTGAATAAATAAATAGAGTAAAACAATGTACCGGTACATGTATGCATGTAACCATAAAAATAACCGTAACCACACATCCCTTTGTGTATAGGCCTACTCCTATTATGTAGTTCTGTATGTGTGCACGTGTCTGTGTATGGTATGTAAGTGTATATAGGCCTAATGGTGAAATTTTGGTGTCTTGGTCACGGACTTCTACGGGTGCAGTTTCGCTCATTTTCATACATATCACACATAGACACGTGCGCATGTGTGTTCATGTAATTTTACGTCCATATTTCTAACCGTCTTTCAGTCTAATTGACAGAATGTGACCATTTGGCTGTCTGTCTGAAGGCCTACCCTTCGTTGGACATCCAGCATGCTTTTGTCCAATTTGACTGATGATTGAAAAACAGAAGTAACCACAGAATCAACTATACACATGGATATAATTATGCTGTCAAAGGATGGTTTTAAACTCACGCAGTTGGCCAATGTTTCATCAGTTTAACGACAGCTTATGACAACATTGGCCGTTGCCGTAGGAGACCACCATGAGAGTAAGCAATATGCTATACTTGACCAGGCCCACGTGTCGGTGGTTATAAGACACTAGCTGATTGTTTATCAGTAGGCAACAGATTTACATTGTTCAGTGTTCCATTAGACGAAGCGTGTAGGCCTATTTACTAAACAGTAAACAAAACATTTCGCTTGCCATGTAGGCCTACTCCAATAACAAATAATACGCCAAATAGACACTGGAATTTCTACCATAGTTGACTTCATCTTCGGTTGTGCGATCGGCTAATTGTTACCTCATGGATGTAAATGTAATGTAATGTAAATCTCCGAAAACTTCTCAGCGCCCACAAAAGCCACGTCAGGGAGACCAGCTTATT
>JAQFXW010003489.1:0-11861 GCA_034693945.1 Dendrobaena attemsi
TGACAAACAATTGAGTCAGATTAGGTTCCATCCTGGAATTTAAAAAACTCGCATAAAAAATCACAAACACTTAGCCAATGTGACAGATTCACATGCGGTCTACGGGAAGTTCAGTAAAATTGAGCCATTGTAAGTAAAATTGTGCCAGAGTGCACGGCAAAGTAGAAAGAACATCCTATCATTTGATTTCCAGCCTCAATGTTTACAATTGAGTCAAACAATATTTAAAGATCAAGACTGCGGTAAGTTTCTCAGAGCTCTCACAAGTCTTGTATTGAACCCATCCTGGATTAAAGTATTGGCCATACAACACATTCATTTTAAGAACCCTGCAACCGTGTTAAGAACCACAACATGGGACGTGGTAGTGTAGTGGTGAAGGTCGCAGCCTTGCAACCGAAGGGTCGCGGGTTCAAATCCCACCCACCGTGTAAGGACCTTTACCAAGTCCTTCACTCACAATTGCTTCGGGCTGTAGTTGGGACCGCCTCTGAATAGTAGTGGACTGTAAGAGACGGTATAGAAATACACACATACACATACACACAACATTTCTGGGTCATCATATCTAGACATTGAAAAAAGAACTGACTTTGAGGTGTCGGCTGGCTGAGGGTTGTAGGTCCATTCGGCCTCAGCGACGCATTTCTTGTAGAAACCGTCATCCTGGTTGCTGAGTGAGTAGTCAGGTGACAGGGCACAGCCAATTGCAGACAGGCATGGAAGAGCCTTAGAAAACAGTTCTGGATCATAGCCCTATGTATGAAACACACAAATATCACGTCACCTGAGTGTTAATACCTGAGTGTTAAAAATGTTAACATTGATCAGCCTTTGTGCAACATGTCCTTAAGTATTACATCTCATTTCTGTCCACCTGCACTTCTGATTCATTTAGTGGACTGTCTCCCAGTATCGTATCTCTAAAGGACAACACTTAGGACTATAGTAAATGTTTGTCAATGCATTTAGCCCCCTAATTTGCTTTAACACATTGACTGTTAGGGACGTATTAGTACGTCCAAATTTAGGTTTGTCTGGACGCGAGGAACGCAACAATATGTCCCTCAGAGTTACAGTCTTAACTAGGCAAACAATGTTACAAGTGATCTTGGACTCTCAATTGTCTCTAACAGCAACGAAGCGTGTCGAATTAGCATTTGAGTCAATTCATCACACCTGTCATAGTGGACTGCGTAGTCGCTGACGCCTTAGACGAACGCTCGAGTGGCCAGGCTCTATTCAGAATTTTAATTACGACTCTGCTTCGTCGCGTCGGAGAACAATAGACCCGTCGCTGTCACTTTATCCCCCGTCGAGTGGTCAGTAATTTTCTCTCGCATATGACCGAATCTCGACCACGCGGCCAATATGTTAAAAAAAAGTTAATTTACAATTACTAACGCTGAAACAGTCTCAAAGTTCTGTTACATTAACTTATGAATAATGCTTCTTGTAAACACCTTATATGAAATACAAGTACTATTGCAGTAGGAAATACTTCCAACCCACAAAACTTTTACTTCTGCTAACCCTTTGTGCTAGAGAGTCGAATATCCCGCTGAACAGCATCATCGTCAGTCGCTTCTCCTCCTCCGTAGCTGAGCCGTGCGAGCCCCATCCGCCGCTGCCATAGTAACGGCCACAACGCTCGTAGTGGTTAACCAAGACCTATAGCATAGAAAAAAAATGTGTTTATTTATTTACTAAATTTGTACACGTGCAAGGTCACACCAAAATTTGAATTTGAGGCGTGCATCACAAATTTAGTATAATTTACCATCATAAATATTTGAGGAGGAGAACTCCAATAGTCGTGACTGTGAATCATAAACAGGGCCAGAGAATATTACCTGTCAATAGATTCTATTTTGACTGAGCACCTGTGAATAAGCTGGTCTTTACAAATTAGCTTCGATTGGACACTGTAGTAATCTTGAGATTATAATTAGAATAAAAAATCAATCAAGATGAAATCAGAAAATCACTGTTTTGAGTCTGGAGCAATCTGAGAATTATGTTTGAGCTCATAAATGAGGTTGTTCTTAATGAACTGCTTGCGCTATTTAATACCTATGAGACCCCTTTTACAAATGTCCAAATTTCGTTTCATCTACTCAAATAAACCTATCAACACTAGTAAACTATGTGAAAAATGCCTACAAAATGAAAGTTTATACATATATTATTATGCTACCGGGTATGTCCAGCTAAGAAAAATCTGTCCCAAGAAAGCAAAAAAAATTCTTGTTGCTAAGACCAAACAGAACGTAAAAGTAAACAATTTCTCCAGCATCGAATATCACTCAGTTGCAAATTTTGTATTGTAATGTAATATTACAGTAAAATATATTCTTAATATTAAAAACTTATACTTATGTAGTTTAGAATGCAGTTTCAGGTTTACTACTTAATGTTATTGAGCCTGTTGCAATTTAATTTCCTGTTCACATCATACTAAAATTAAAATAGAGACTATAGAAGCAAAATACAGAGGCATGTTTTATAGTTTGAGATTACATTTGATAAATATACAATATACATATAATTATGTATATCCATAATTGTTTTTTATCACTTTGCCAACTAAATATTTCATCAGAAAACTCCTGTTACTACTTGAGCATGAGAAATCAGTTGAATAATTACGAAAGCTAATTGGCATAATTGTCTCAACCAAGGTAATTAAAGTTCACTTGAAGATAAACATGACTAGTGCATCAAACATGCAATTAGTGCCACAAATTCTAAATACATTCAGATTTATCAGTTGCCTCAATTGAAACTGCAAGAATTTAATCACAAAAGTGGTTTAACCACTGCGTATTTAGCATATAACACCGAGAACTGTTGTGGATCTTATTGCAAAATCAATCAATGAAGTCAGAGTTTCTATCTTCTGAAGACTAATTATAGTGCTAGACTCCAACAGTACCTCAAGCATTTAGAATTTTCACTAACTTAACACAAATATCCATTGAAAAGATGCATTTTCATGCATACATACATTTTCATGCATATGAAAATAAACACAGATACAAACACAAGTAGGCCTACCAGTCACAGAAACGTAAAAGGTTGCCTTTACTAAACCCTCATAATGAAGGTTTGACGTATAGCTAATCTTTAAAGAATAGGCTTAAAATAATTTCCAAACAGACTAGAAGCTTTTAAGTAAACATATGGACACAAATCGCAAAGCCATATACAATGCTAACACAAAAATAAAGTTGATATGTAACGATATAAATAACAACAAAAATCCATTCAACCAAGGAAACATTGAAGGCAAATAATAATAAAAATAAAAAGTCTACTTTATAATTATGACAAACATCGGCTACATATGAACCCTGGTAAACTGCCATCTTACAGATAGGTTTACCTTATAATCTAAGCAGCAAATCCTTCATCTCAGAAATAGTAGGCAACATGTATAAATCAGTGACCATCTATATGTAGGTGCTGTTTAGGTCATTTTGATCTTAATTAATCAGTCTTAATTAACCACTCTCCAATCGTAAAACCAATGACTTCTATAGCAACTTCATTTTAGCTCTATAAGTCTCTATGTATAATTCGATGGGCATTATATGATGCTCTAACAACTGATTTGGTATTGTCTATGAACACCACCTTAGATTATTATGAAAATTCTCTACAGCATATCAACACATCGACTGTTAGGGACGTGCAAACTCGTTTTTATTGAAGTCTATCTGGACGCTGAGATGAGTGAACTCATCCAGATATCGACAGTGGCTATAGGCTTGCTGGCAAACAATGCTACAATGGTAACATTAGTCTATCTCAAATTTCAACTCCGATCTTGGCTTGTCAATGCTCTTTGGCAGTGGTGACATGCGTCTCATTTGCAATTGAGGTGCTTCTGTATTGGGCAGGAGCTTTCATGGCAGTCAAAGCTTAGGCCCAGGGTGCTCTCTTTGACCATGAGATTTCATTAGATGGGAGAGATGCTCTAAACAGGTAGATCATTCGTTCACTAACAATTCGGTCGCTGATGGCGTTACATGATGATTTAATTTCCTATAAATTTTCATTGAATTATCTGCTATGCATTTCTCTTAATCATTTATAAGATTAACTGTCATATACCAAAAAAATCCACATGCTATGAAAGAAAAGAGTGACTTTACCTATTTCTGACAGGCTTTTGGAAAGGTGTTTCTTAAACTATGTCTTCTACAGATATGTAATAACTTATAAATAGGTCAAGCAAGGAAATGAATACATTGATTGTTGTTCAGTCATAGCAACTGCACACTTATCCACCAAAATCATGACAAACATTTGCCATCTATAACTAGAACTATGTGGCATTAAAATAAATCCACATAATGTGAACACAGACAACAGTCTTGAGATAACACATAAACAGTAACATGCCCACGATTATCATCTACCACAAAAATACATTTACCTCCAAAACGATATTCACGCGAGCCTTTAGGGAGGGAAAATATGAAACACACGAAAATAGCAGCAGTGATGAGCCAAAAAGATTTAAATATTGGGTAATGGGTATATTTGGATGCACATGCAATTTCATCGACATCGCAGCATATCAAATAGTGATCGTTATTTGTGGACTGAGCATAAATAAAACATTACATCACAAAAGAGTGAAAAGACCTGAGGTCAAAAAAGCCTGGCAGAAATACATTTTAAAGAAAATATTCAATTCCATCAGACAACTTATAACTTTGTGAAATTTCTTTTTTTTCTTTTGAAGATTTCTACAGCGCCTCTTCAAGTAAAACCACTACTCAGAGGCATTCCCAACTGCAGCACTGATGCTGATTTGAAGTTAACACTCCGAAGCGCCACAGAGCAATTGCGAGTATGTAGGGATGTATATAAGCATTTACATAGCGCCTTTCAAGTAACTTACAAAGGCGCAAAGAACTTGCTCAAGGTGGCTTGAGGTGGATTTGAACCTGCGACCCTTCGGTCACAAGGCGCCGAACTACACCAAAACACCACCGCGCCAAACGGTGAATAACTGTGAACACTTATCAGAAGGTCCTGAGAATAAAAAAACATTCATCCTTCCTTGTCTAGCTTTCACATTGAAATTCCTAAACTAAGGCGGTCTTGTTTCTTGTCTTACAGACTGATTATCTGGATATTGGGGTGTGTCGAAAGCCGATCCTCTGCTGAGCATTTAAACACCAGGAAGGGAGAAGTCATACGTTACAAATAACATTCTTTATGCAAGTTTCTTGCAATTTGCTTATCTATTTCTATGTTTTTCCCCTTCTCTTGGTGTCATGGTTGCTTCCCTATGATCTTCCAACAATCGGAAATTGTTCTTCACACAGTAGGACAACTGGGCAATGGCATCTCTAGACAACTTACTCACTGGATGCATCAGCAGCACTTGTGAATACACTGGTATTCTGGCCTTAGATTTCAAATAGCGCTTTAGAAATTCTACCAGTTAATGAATACGAATAACAACTACAGTGCATTGAAGGTTCTATTTCATATGCTAAACAAAACAGCAAAATGCAATAACTTGTGGATGTAGAATTCAAACTTCAAACCCAACCAACGCATTCGCTGTATGTGGCATCACAAGCAACATTAGCAGCGCTAGCAGTAGTAGCAGCAGCAGCACTTGCAGCAGACAAAGGTCAATTCAGGTCAGATGCAGTACCACACTAGAAACATCTATCCTGCATCTTCTACTTGAAACCCTGAATCAGACGCTGGTAGCAGGTGAGAAAATATACGACGGTGCAGAGTAAGGAGGAAGAAAAACGACAACAATGGGGAAAAGTGACTCACTTTCGAGGAGCAATTATCAGAGACTTACTCTTAGAGGAGTTATCGTGTTCTCTGTCAGCGCTGGAACATCGACGACTAGCTTCCTCAGAAGACTCGTCATCATCGGGGGTCTCAGTTGGCTGCAGATTTAAAGACCACAGAACCATTAAGCCTCAACAAGTTAGTCCTGAGAATAATGATGTCAGATCTATCTATAAGGTTAACTAACAATACCAACAATGTAATGAAAATGAAACATAAGCGGATCTAATTCTCAAAATATGATGACAATGCACTCTACAACGCTTCAGCGTCATTCAAGGCTCTTACATGGTGCCTATAAATGCTGAAAGCTATACATACATACACATAGGACATTAATTAGATGAAGACAAGCAATGGCCCTCCAAAATTAATGCGCTAAGGAGGATATACCAGCAACAACGATAGCGGCTTTTGTGTGCTGATAGAGTTGGCAAATATACAGAATAGGCAAATAATAACTAGACAATGCTTAGTAAGTTCTAAAGCAAAATAGTTGAATCATCAACTAACGCAGTAAGTGCGACGAGGAAGTCGGAGACTGTGTCGCGCTGGTTCTTGGTGAGAGACTTGCACTTCGACAGAGTGTAGACGGTGTGAAGAGTCTGGTCAAGCAGGTGAGAGGCGCGGTCAGCATCGTGGAAGAAGTGCGAGTTGTTGGTGAGTAAGGGCAGGACGGCGTTGCAGAGGTAACGGTTGAGCGCCAGAGCCATGTCGCAGTCACCAGCTGACGACTGCAATTATATCACAAACAGAAGGTAGCCAAACAGAAGGACTTAGAATAAGCAAGAAATGTTTTCGTAACCACTAAACCAATGTTGATCAATTCTACATTGTATGTAAATACAGAAAACCTCCAACATCCAAAGATAAACATATAAATACGGAGGGGAGACTCTTTTTCCACTCCTTGGCCGAAAATCAATTTCCATGGTCCTCAAGTTGTTGGTCATTAAACAACACAAAGTGCTAAACAACGACGTTAAACAAATCATTATATCTCTTCCACAGCTTCTGACCCTCAGAAATGCAGAATTATCTTGGCTGAGCAATGATGAAGAACTATTACAATCACTCATGCATTCTTAACCACATACGGCATTGTATTGGTTTTGTGAGACCCTTAAATGCAAGAATTAACTTAACACAGGAAATAGGAATTAAATCACGTACCGATATTTTTGACCATGCAAAATCTGAATCCATGGCATGATAAGTATATAATCAATAAGGTCTAGTATACACGTAACAAACTTGCATAATTAGGCCCTAATTGAGAAGATGAATGAAGTTAGAGGTTGTGTAATGTTTTCAGGCAACACATCCTCATTATCCTGGCATATGCACGACTAATTTAAAATGGCAAGTGGAGGAACAGATTTTGATCAAAGCACCGTCATGATGCAGCAGTGACGCTACACAAATAGAAAAGAGAGCAGAGCGTCAAATCTCACTGCTTCCAGCGTTGTAGCCGCTCGGAGATCTGGCAGGAAGGCGTCTTCCAGGAGACGGAAGAATGTTCTCTGGTCTTGTATCGCGTAGACTCTCTCCAGAAACAGAACGACGGCTGACTTGTGCTGCGGTGATAGTCCAGCAGGTATTATGGAACCTGTAGCTCCCTCACCATCTCCGTCATCCTTGATCTGGAAAACAGTCACAGATTTGATTAAGAAGCTCCAGTGGCAGTAGTGGTAAATGGTGGTAATAACAAGTAACGGTTGACATGTATATTAAATGAAGCAATGCTTGTTGTTCCATAAAATTTCTGCTGGATAGGCAGCATTGACAAATGACAACACAGGCAAGGCCATAGCCAGGATTTTGTTTCGGGGGTGAAAAACGAACTTTTACATGGACATTCTTCATTTCGGGGGGTGTTTAAACACCAAAAACATTCCCCCTGTCCACGGCCTTGAACACAGGCCATTCAATAACAAAGAGAAGAGTTCAATTTATAACCAACACCCATGTTGAAAGCAGCGCCTGACAGCTTAACATGAAGCCCTAAGCCATCAAACCATAGAACTAAATAAAGTCAAGCAGCAGCAGAAGCACCTTCCTACCTGAGCAGCTTTACCAACTGGTAGAATGAATCGGATGCCAAGCGCTCCTTCCAGGTCTTCCAGGGAAACCAAACTCCTGAGGATGGCACGAGCTCGCAGTGAGTCGCTGCGACCAGCCTTGATGGCCTCCGCTTCCGGAGCACAACGTCCCAAAAGGTCGACCAGTGAGGAATAGAACTGGAGACAGGCCGCTCCAACATCGATGTAATCCTCGTCCTCTTCCGGTGGCATTGATGAAAAGTCATACTTACTGAAAACATTGAAATCAATATGAGACATTACTCAATTGCTCAATTCCAATATTTAGATGTCCTTGCCAGATCTGTGTTCTGTCTCATGTTTAGCAAACAAATCTCCACAATCAGAAATATTAAAATCTGAGAGAAAGGCTTTGTTTAACACATTGAACGTGAGGGGCGTAATAATACGTCCAAAATTCGGTTTACCTGGACGTGAGGGACGTAATAATATGTCCCTCAATGACCGGCTTGAGTAGCCGCTTAACAGCGGCTCTAACCTTCCATGAGAAACAATGCTACAATGGTAATCTGATAGCTATCTCATATTTCAACTCGGACCTGTGGCTGTCGATGCCCTTTGACATTCGTGACACTCATCTAATTTGCTCAGGTGTAACTCTCAAACTATTTGAATGTTTCATAGGATCTCACGAGTAGACCATAAACGGTCAAGCATTCAACGTGTTAATTAAGAACTCCAAAACCCTCATGATACATTCTTTAGCTCATCTTACTTAAGTCAGATCTGAGCTTCAAGACATAAGTTAACCATACAAGCAACATTTTAGATGATCATACAAATACTAAATAAATGTGCATGTATAACTTTACATGTAATGTAAGCCAATATGCAAAGTATGTAATACATGTACAGTACTTGTGCAGAGCAGCCATTGAAGTTTAACAGACAATCAAAACTGAGACAACGAAATCTGATACAAAACGGTTGATGACCGCAATGTTTTCAAACAGGTGGTACCTCTGATGCAGGAAGTTTCCTCTATCGTCATCCTCTGACTCCGTAACTGCCTTGATGAATCCGACGGAGCTGGGATCCCTGGCAGCAGCGATCTGGAGCGACATGAGGATGCTGTCGTGCATTGCCTTCAGTAGACCTCCACCCTCCCCTCTCAGCGCCGGACCGAGACATTCGGGGCGACGGATCAACAGACGAACGACCAGGTTCGCATTCTCCTCCACGCTCTCACCTTGTAATATAGCCAGCAGTGGTTAAAGTGGTCTGGGTGAGCAGTTGAAATTTCAAAGGTTTGATTTGTATGTGTTACATGGTTCTTTCGCAATGAAGCAGTGGAAACTCAAGCAAAGAATTTGAAGAGCAGTCGGAACGCCGTTCCCACCCACTTTAAACCCTGAATATAGCATGCATGAAGTGCAATGTATGCGGTGCACACGGTCTAATACACGGCATAATTCAGGCAATGTGATGTTTGTAATCTAGTATGCTACGAAACGTATGCAAAGTAGGTTATGCATGTAATGTGACTTATGCAATATATGCAATGTAATGCAAGAAATAATGCGGGAAACATAATGTTTGTAATGTACTGTCTACTGTGTAACGTATAAAATATATGTATTAATAGTTCAGTATATAACATAAGCTACCTATGCAATTAGGCGTATCACTAGCTTTCTTTTCACTTCTATGTGGTCAGGTCAATGACCATCTCTTGTTGGCCAAAATCATGGACATGTCATTGCATCCACCAGAAATGTCACCAGTTCTGCACTGCAAACCACGGACTCCTTGTGACCCAGTTACTCCGTCAAAAAATACTAAATTGCCGAAAGCCTTCATCACCAGGATGCTGTATGAACCTTAATTTCCAACTGCAGTCAACTAGCTCTTTCGTCGTAAATGGTCACGCGGTCAACGTATAATCTAGCAATTCTTCGACCTGTACATACCATTGACCCAGACACAGAATCTTAGGAAGTCGAGGAACCTCTCTCCCTCAACTGGATCCCATCCAATGTCCGGATAACCGCTTGCGACCAGCTTCTGATTGCTCTGCTGACCACAGCGCGACAGGTAGACAGCCACCTTGTCAAGATCACTTTCACGAAGGGCCAGTGACAGTTCGTTGTTATCCATCAACGAAGAATAAGCCACATCGAGTGGACAGGAGCCGCGCAAAGACGGGCGAGCTGTAAGGCAACGTAAAGGCAATGTCAATGTGCAGTCACTTATGCTTGAATTCATGTCTTAACAGCACTAATTAACACATAAGACATTTAGTGTGATGAAATCGTTGACAATTTAAAGAATAACAATAAAGACCTAACTTGACTTTGTCAGGGTTAAAGAACCATGCCATTTCACACAACGTCTTCTTCTTGATAAAGAAGAAGACCACTGTTAATAATAAAACTAGATTAAGTTTCCTTTAATGACCAGAATCAACTTTTACGAATTACCAATAAGTTCAAACTAATTATCAGGTTGATTCTATGTTAAGCAGTAAATTCAAGCCACGTTCACATGTATCTAAATGGCAATATTCAGCAAAAACTTATGTATGTAGCACAGACTGTTCTATATCTGAACACAAAAAGCTGTAAGATGTTGATGAGTAGTCTTTCTTCTTTGTCCTACAAATGAAGTTTACAACAGTCGGCTCAAGACAACATTAGCACTGACACTAGTAATAAGAACGCAATGATTGTGTTGACCATGTTTCCGACAGTAATAAAGTGATAGCAGGTGCAACATCTACTCACACAAAAGCATGCAACTGTTGTCAAGCAGGTAGCTGAGATGTTCAAACATAGCGCGCTGGTTAACACGACCCGTTCGGCAGAAGTAGCACAGGAACCGACAACAGGCAACGACCATCTCTGCAGAAGAATCCTACAGCACCAAACAGAACAAAATGTTGTCAACACTCACAGCCAACCAAACATTAGGTATCACTGTGTATCTACAATTCTATGTACAGGTGCATGTATGCATGCATTTATGAGAACATGTACATGTAACATGTAATCATGCATGTATAATGCATATGTATAAATGTATGCAAAATGCATGAGTGCATATGTTACGTATATAATATAGTATGTAACTATGTATGTAATGTATGTGAATGCATTTTCATATTCTTGCATGATATGTATATATCTATGCATGTCGTATGTCGTACTTGTATGCGTCCATATAGGTAGGTGAGTATGTGTGTATGTATGTGAGTAGGTGATCATGTATGTATGTGCATACATGTATGACTTGTATATGCGTGTGCATGAACTTGTGTACGATAAATGCAAAATTATTTGTTCGTTCTGCTTTGGTGACTGTACTTCAGTTATTATGCATTGCAGGCCTTAATGCTTCAGCAAATCTGAAGTCTCACTTTCGGCGGTTCGGCTGCACTTGCGTCCGAAGTGGGCAGCTGCGAGAGGGATGACGATCTCTTTTGGACGGAGGTTGCCATCTCGCTCTCCTTGGCGGCCGATTGCTGCTGGGCCTTGTTGAGCGTATTTACCATCAGCTGCATCACAGTCTCGTGGATTGCAAGTGACCGCATCAGATCAGGATGCTGGAAGAAGACTTTGTTGTCTGCAAGGTCCCTGAAATTGAAGAAACAGTCAACACATCAGTCGTCAAATATTTTTATATTATAGTCATGTATCAATTAGTTACATTATTTATTTACTTACTACTTAGATATTTACACAATGCTGATATTCAAGAATTTGGTTAAAAGTAGGGGTAGATTCAACAGTCTATGTCTTCAATTTCTTTGCAAATTAGGGTGTGAAATAGAAAATAAGCTGTAAGTTGAAAATTCCAGAAATAGAAATTTTACCCATACAGTTAAACGTTCAAGAAACTGACCAGATGTTAGCCTTCAGTAGTTCTTCCTCATCAGGGTCGACCTGAACCATCAGCAGAGATCGAACCAACCCAAGAGATCGAAGCAGG
>JAQFXW010003490.1:0-11861 GCA_034693945.1 Dendrobaena attemsi
CTATGACCAGTTTTAGCAAGCAGTCTCTTCGTAGTGTATGTCCAATCCATTTTCTTTGTCTTTCTCTGATTGTTCTTTCTTCTTCGACCATTCCGAGCACTTCTTCATTTGTGATGTGTTCCGTCCAGCTGATCTTTTCCATCCTTCTCCATGTCCACATTTCAAAATTGATTTATTTATGTATACATTTGTTTATACAGTAAACAATAATATATAATTAGTTGACTTATAAGCGACACAGCTGTATAATATTACCGATTATATTATATCTGGTAAAACTTTTCAAATAATGATTGATCATAATTGATTAGAGATCATTCAGATCAGCCACTTACTTCATCTGGTATGTTTTCATTACAAAAAAGATTTTCAATATAATTATGATTCGCAAGCAAAGGCGTGCCTGAATTACAGTTACATTAACTACGAGATTCGCGTGCAATCCGTAGCAACAGCACGATGAACACAAATACATATTTACATAAAACACAGACCCGTACATGATTTACAAACGATATCTGTAAGTTAGACGATATTGATTTACAAGTAACACAAACTAGTAAATAAATTACATGATTCACAAGTACCACAATAATATAAGTCATGTCTAAGAACTATTTACACAAATAATAAAACTCAGACAACCAAATGAAATAAATACAAAATGACCAATTCCAAATTCTCCCACTTTCAATATCTCCTAAAATATATACTGAAACACCCCAATAAAAAGTGTTGAAATCTTTATTCGTATTGTTAGCACAATAGTAGTTTTATCAGAAGATGATCTGTTACCTGAGGTATCGATGATTCCTCAGGACGTAAACAAAATCGACATTGCGAGCAGAGGTAATGTAATGTCTGGAAGGTCAGGCCTATCTTATCATAATTATTATTATTTGCATTAATTCATTTGCTTTTGAAATTCTATTATCATAATTGAAATACAGCAGCACATTATTTACAGCAACGCACAGCAAGGGCGAACATCTCTACAATATCAAATAAAATCTCAAAGCATATATCTCAGCTTCTCTCGTATTGTGCGGGAATGAACTTGAGACATGCGTTGATAGTAGCTGACAAACCATTAAGCAAGATATGATTTCTAGATTTGCACAGTAAGATAAGTGCTGTGATTTTTGTTATGTTGATAACTTTGTGACGTGCGTTATATCATAAATTTTGAGATACTTTATATCGTAAACATTACGATTTTTTAAATCGTAAACTTTGCAATTTTTTATATCGTAGTCTTTATGATTTTTGTATCATAGACTTTTTAATTTTGTATACCGTAAACTTTGAGTACACATTTCCCCCTTGCTAGAACATCAACTGAATTTTTCACTTTAAAGATCGCATATATAGCTTAGGAAAATTAAAAAAATCACAACCTTTTAAAAAGCGATGAATTCTATCACAAGGGCAAGCCGATGAGACTCGCAACAAATCAGTATCCGCAGTAGAAAGCAGGTTGACAAAGACGGCCAATAACAAAGAGCTTGAGGTAGGAACACAGGAGACGAAATGCAATAGCATACAACCAGCAAAATTAAAGGCAGCAAAGCATGCATGCATTCAAAAAAACAGATCTATCTGACACCAAACCACAGCGCAAATGTTCATTAGATTTACCAATCTCGCAGTTCGACCAACCTGCAAATCAGGCAAAATCAAACTCATTAACCTTCTTGTACCCTCATAAATCAAGTATTATAATTTTATAGTCCAATCATTTTCTGCTTGCCCTATTTAGCAGGTTCATGTGTTACTGGTAGGGGTGTCCCGGCTAGTGGGATGAATGTCCATTACGAGCATTTCCTGCTGTAATCATTCTACCTGTATAAATACTTGTAAATATGCACACTTATTGCAATTGCTGTTAAGTTGTTACGTGCAATGTTGTGTATTTGCTCATTGTGCTGCGCTGATGATTACAATAAAGATTACTTACTTGCTTACTTACTAACCCAAGACCAACGAACTACATTAGCCTACTTATGGGTCGGGGCGAAAATTATGAAAGGCAACGACAACTTAGTCTTTACTTGACTAAGTAGCCCTACCCGTTGAACAATTCTTGTACAGATTTGGACAATATAAATAGATGCAATCAAGCGTAATTGAAACTGCGAAAGGGACAAAAACTGAGGAGCTGTGAATAAAAAAAGCGACAACATCCATTTGCTATCCAAAAGCAATCCACTAAGCTTGAAAATCACTGATCATATTATTTGCAAGCGGGAATTTGACTGTAATCGTAATAGATGTAACTTGTATCACGGCCAAGTCCGCGCGCAAAGCATCAACAAAATTGGTGCACTAAAACCAACCGCAAAATCCGGACATCCATAATATTCAGATATCCATAATATCCAGGTCACTAGCCAGAGGATCAATCTGTGAAACCGAGAGGCAGCCTACGGTGTATACGCAAATTCAATTGTAATATAAGATAATCAATCCAATTCAGCATTTATATAGCACCAGGTCGGATACAGAGATGTCGTAATAAGTTACAACCAACTCAAGCTGATTGGCACACACTTTAACAAAGCTGAGCAAAATAGCATCTTTCTGGGAGTCACGTGAAGAGAAACAGCAGAAGACCAATCACCAGGGTGATCGCAATTGTCCAATATCCATATTTACTTATTTCTAGATTTCTATACCGCATCTTCAAGTCCACTCCTACTCAGAGGCAATCCTGACTACTGCCTGGAGTAGGAGTGTAGAGCGCCTCAATCAATTGTGAATGAAGGACTTGCTCAAGGTCCCTATGCAGTGGCTTGGGCCTGAATCGAACCTGCAACCTTTCGGACTCAATGTGGTGACTATCCCACTGTGCCGTATACGCAACACATTTAATACACTTTTACTTAGCCATCCCTCCATGAGTGTTGTGCCATTGTGCTTTGGTGCGTCGTGACAAATTTAATGCCGTTATCTGTATTCGTTCACACTCGTCTTGCAATATGTATCGTTCCACTTGATTTGACTGAGATCATACTTATAGTGTAAAGATTGGAATGCTTCGGGTGAGTCCTTATTGCAGCGGTGGCACTATACAAACTTACAGCTGCACTTGAGGCCGCAAAATCCCTGCAGTGTCAAATGACAATTGAAATTAGCAAGTTCTTCCATCGCGTTTGTTTCTAACAACAAGAAGTTGGCCCATACCATGCTATGTGGGGCGTGGTAGTGTAGTGGTGAAGGTCGCCGCCTTGCAACCGAAGGGTTGCGGGTTCGAATCCCACCTGCCGCGTAAGCAAGTCCTTCATTCACAATTGCTCGTGGCGCTTCGGCGTGTAAACTCCGACTCACCTCCGGGCTGTTGTCGGGACCGCTTCTGAGTAGTAGGAGACTTGAAGAGGCGCTATAGAAATGTGTGAATAAATAAAATAAATATCATCGGTAAGCTTATAACTAGGAGCATGATGCGAAATACAGTTGGATCGAACGATGTGTGTATAAGATTAGATTCAATTGGAGTGGAGGGCACCTCCGATTCGTGTTCTGTGTTAAGAGGCGCTTTATTGTTGTCTCGATACGATACGAAGGCTGAGTTTGTGTTCGTCTGGTTTTAGGTCCACACGGAGCCACCAGGCGGCGCCACGCTTCTGAGTAGGATCTTCATCGGTGGGGAGCGAGCGGGAAAAGTCGGACGCGGTGTTTGTGATAGAGAGAATGGAGTGACTATAATGGAGTTTGCCTCAACAAAAGGATTCTCTCTTCATCGTACATGCATATGTATATATGTGTGTATATATGTATTAATCGTTGCGAGTCTGTATTTATATATATACACACATTACATACTGGTGTATGAAATTATATAAATACGTATTATAATACATTCGCAGTGTGTAATATGGTATATATTTGTATATACGATGCATGTGTCACTGGTTTAATCGTTTACACTATGCTTCTGCATATACTGTGCATGTGTATATATGACTATATATAAGTGGCGTATAGTTATATACATAATAATATATATATATACACTTTACGTGTTTTAGGATCTAGGTGCAAATATATATATATATATATGTATGGATGTGGCATACGTATAATGCAATGACTGGTCTGTGGTTGGTGCTCCTCAAAGTTTGGCCATTTTGTATGTCTATATGTATGTGTGCATGCATGCACATGTGTTCCTCTGTGTCCAGATTGGGCGGTTGGTTTGTCTAGTAGCGTGGCCCAGCCTGTGTGGCCACTGTGGCCTAGCTTGTTTACTATGGCCTGTTGCTATGATTGTGTGACATAAGTGCTGGATGCAATTGGAGGTCTGGGTGAAATGGAAGGTTTCGGTTAAATAGAAGTGCTTGGGTGAAGCAGAAGGTTTTGGTGAAATAGAATGTTTTGGTGAAATGGGCTTGGATGAAATTGAAGGCGTGGGGAAGATGAAAGGTTGAGTGAAATCGATTTTTTGGGTGAAATAGAAGGTTTCGGTGAAATAGAAGGTTTCAGTGAAATAGGTTTTGGTGAAATAGAATGTTTGGGTGAAATAGGTTTGGGTGAAATTGAAGGCTTGGGGAAGATGAAAGGTTGAGTGAAATAGATTTTAGGGTGAAATAGAAGGTTTGGGTGAAATAGACATTTCGGTGATTGGGGAAGATGAAAGGTTGAGTGAAATCGATTTTTTGGGTGAAATAGAAGGTTTCGGTGAAATAGAAGGCTTGGGTGAAATAGGTTTTGGTGAAATAGAATGTTTGGGTTAAATAGGTTTGGGTGAAATTGAAGGCTTGGGGAAGATGAAAGGTTGAGTGAAATAGATTTTTGGTTGAAATAGAAGGTTTGGGTGAAATAGACATTTCGGTGATTGGGGAAGATGAAAGGTTGAGTGAAATAGATTTTTGGGTGAAATAGAAGGTTTGGGTGAAATAGAGACTTCGGTGATTGGGGAAGATGAAAGGTTGAGTGAAATAGATTTTTTGGGTGAAATAGACATTTCGGTGAAGTAGATTGTTTTGTTGAAATAGGTTACAGTGAAATAAGTTTGGGTAAGTTAGGTGTGCTGGGTCCGCCACACTCCTACTAGACGATTTATCTCGGCGCAGACTATTTCGAAGTATGTTTCCTTCCTTCCATCTTCCATTTCCAGCATCTTGCATGTTGCGCACTGTAGACAAGCGTTGGCTTTTTTAGTTTTGCACCGTGCAAATGCGTTCGCCAATTTTACGCCGTGATTGTTGACAGATGTAGGAAGAGAAGTGATCGATGAAGTAATGTAGCTCTTAGTTCTGAGCAAGATCATAATTCTTTTGACTGTATAGATAATATACAATTTTTAGGTATATGTGCTATATTAAAAACATGCCTTAACACAGACGCTAATGTCAAACAGGATGATATATATATATATATTATATATGTTTGTGTGTATAATATATACATGTGTATATAATAATATATACATGTGTATATATTTATATATATACATGTATTCTATATATACATGCATAGGTTTAACTCTTGTGTAATGGACTAATCTAGCAGCTGTTCAAAAACTGGAATCTCGATAACCTCCACAATCCTGTTGATCTAAATAAATAAGAAAATATATTATATATAATTATATGTGATTATATATAATACACAATTTGCTGCATATTTACTTTCAACTGTGTGTGTATAATGTATATATAATTATATATAATAAAATATGCATAAAAATGTTAAATTGAGAGTTGCTTTTTATCCAGATTCGAACTCCTCACATGCATTGTATGTAGTCCATAATATTGATCTCTTGGTCACGAACTTCTACTGCGCAGTGTCGCTCTTTTTCCATTGCTGGTCCTGCACTTTGGAATGGGCTTCCACTTGCTTTGCGTTTATTACCTAAAGACTCTTCTATTTCCTTTATTCTTCTCTTAAAACTGTGCTCTTTCGCCGGGGCTGGTTTGGGAGAGCTTCTGAGTAGTGTTCTTGAAGGGGCGCTATATAAATGTGTGAATAAATAAATAAATATTATATTCATTATAGTATATAAATAAATATCTATGTTAACTTTCCTTAAAAAAATGCAAGCTCATTTGCTTCTATGCCAGCTGGGTATGAGATGAGTAAGGTGGTTTCCCATTGCCTTCCTCCTTGACAATTACTGATGAGCAACTTGTTCTATAGAAAAGCTGCTGGGGCACAAAGAAAAAGAAAATTGTTTAACTGAAGGCCTGTCTACCATGTAAGAAACACAGAGAAAGAAAACAATGAAGTAGGCAGAGACACAGAAACCGCCGCATTCTGTCAGCTTTTATATTAATAAGCAAATATATCGAGAAGCAGAGACGATTGAACTAAACTATAAAGTCGAACTCACCTGAACAACAGGAGCAGGAACGCCATCTGGTGGACCTTGTGCTGTACGAATGTGTTGCCAAGGGCTGCTCGTCTGTCCCTCCGAATTATACGCAGTCACCATGTAGTCATAGTCAGAGTATGCAAGAACAGCAAGGTCAACGTAGCGGCTATCAGTTCCACTGTAGATCAACTGTCCTGAAATCACAAAATATTAGACGTTCAGTCGCTACTGAGCAAAACCACATTAACCAGACATTGTAAACTACTGACAACGAGACATAATTCTGTGGTAAGTCATGACGTTTTCTGTCCTTCCGGATCCCGGGTCATGTGTGACGTTGTAAGCCATTACTAATTACAGGATTCTGTAAAATATTCTATTGGCAACATGCTTGCTTTGGGATCATATATAAATGGTCAATGTGGTCATAGATGTAACTCCATTTAATGCCCTTGTTCACACACAAGTGCCAAGTCACCAATCAAGATAGTCTGGTACAGTTTAGGCTGGGAAGTAAAATGGAAAGCAGTTCTATGATGAAATGTAATTTATCAATTATGAGCACTTCTCAATATTCCACAAGGAATATTGGACCTTCACTTTACTCACTTTGCCAACCAGTGTGATACACTCATTTACATGACAATTTAACATGATATAGGCTAGTGCAGATAGATATCTTGAAGGGGCACTGTATCAATTTCCTGAATGTATGAATGAATTAATAAAGATAATTTATTCACTTAGCCTACTTACTTAACTACCAAAGATCAGAAACTGTAAAGTATAATTCCTAAGACGAAAAGAATTGCAATTACCGATATCTTGAGAAGGATAATTTCTTCGTAGCAAGTCATAGCGAGTGATGAATCCATTTGGACTTCCAGGTGGAGACCACGCCACAAGAACTCCAGCTTCGGCTCCGCTTTGGTCCACCAAGGCCGTCAACTGCGGTGGAGAGAGGCCCGTAGGTGGCGCTGCAGGGGTCATGATCTGGGCCGGGTCGCTCAGAGCACAGCCAATCATCGTGCATGACTGAATGCGGAAGGTGTAGTTGGTCCAAGGGTTGAGGCCGGTTACGACGACGCTCAGCTGCTGCAGCTGGGGAAGAACGACGTTCGCATCTTGATACAAGGTGTAGTTGACGATGATTCCGTTTGGCTGCAGAGGCGGTTGCCAGGTAGCTCTGATTGCGGTTGCTGAAACCACCTCAAGCGACGGAGGTTGCATGCCAGCTGGCGAAGTGGGAAACGTAGAAGCAGAAGCGGGAGGACTCTGTACCCCACCCTTGCTGTCATACGCCGTCACCTGGTAGGAATACGATGTTCCCGGATTTAAATCTCCGTCAGCGTATTGTGTTTGCGCTGTGACTTGAATCAGTGTTCCGTTCCTTCTCAGCTCATAGGACGTGATGATGCCATTTGGTTGGGCTGGTGGTGACCACGTGATTTCTATTGAAGTCGCGCCGGTCACCTGCAACACCGGTGCCGACATCCCAGAAGGCACTGCTTCATCGGGTCGACCAATCGTAGATGCACTCGCAGTGCATCCACCAGCTGTGCAAGCGACCAAAACAAACGCATATGCTTTGTACGGCGTAAGGTTCGATGCGACAAAAGAAGTGTTCAGTCCCGTATATGCGATAACGTCGTTCATCTTCAGTTGATAAGATAACAGTTGGCCATTTGTTATCTGAGGCACAGACCAATTCACAAACAGATTAGTCGAGTCGATTGTCGTCACAACCGGTGGCGCTACAAACAGCGGTGATGTTTCCGGTGTTCTAATAACGCTCGGTAAACTTGTAGTACATCCGCCGCCCGTGCAAACTGTCATCGTGTAGGAATACACAGTGTACGCCAACAGCCCACTATCGACGTACTGCATAGTGTCGTTCACGCCAAAGCCGATAGGAGCCGAGGAGTTTCTCCGAAGCTGATAAGAGATTATAACTCCATTTGGTTGACCCGGTGCGCTCCACTGAATTAGAAGCTGGTTGACCTGTCCATTTACAGTCGACACGTTTGGAGGTAACACCAGATCTGGAGCTGCCTGCTGTGTCTGCACGATCTGCCACGGACTGTCCGTATACCCGATTGCGTTTGTTGCTCTTATGAGATATCCGTAGCTCGTATACGGCTGGGCGGTGTTATCGGTGTACTCGTACTGGTCACTGTCGGTGTCATTTGTAGTGTATATGACCAGCGGATCAGATGTCGATCTTTTCTGTATGCGTCCGTTGGATTGCCTTAGCACACTGTAACTGAGTATCTTTCCGAACGTATTAAGTGGCTGCTGCCAACTGATTGTGACCGCCGACGTATTTACCGATTCAACGCTTGGCGCTGGTTGACCCTGAGGGGCAACCTCTGCCGTATAGAAACTCTGCCATAATGATCGCGCACACCCGCCGTACGTACATGCCTCCAGTTGGACCTGATAGAGCGTGTACGGCTGAAGACGGGGGTATTCGTACTGACGCGTCAAACCCTGGTAGATGGCGTTGATGTTGCCATACTCATAGATGAGGTAGTTGCTGACGATGCCATTTGGCTCAACTGGAGCATTCCACTCAAGTATAACAGACAATCCATTTGTCATCTTCTCGACGTCGAAAAGTCCGATGTCGGCCGGAGCCGCCTGAGCTGTTGTTATGCGAGTCCAGTTGCTGGATAAACTGCCGGCCGCGTTGATCGCAACAACTCTGACGTCGTATATCGTGTAAGGAGTCAAACCGCTGATGCTGGTACTGGAAATGGAGCCGTCCACCAAAAGGGAATTCGTCTGCGGAGGCACAGTTGGGTCGGAGGACGTGAAGCGATACTGGATGTTGTAGTAGATCACGACTCCGTTTGGAACGAGAGGTGGCGTCCAGCTGACGTCGATGGTGAACGCACTGATGTTGGAGATCGCTGGCGGATAGATGACTTGCGGAGGAGCGGGTAGTGTCCAGACTACGGTCCAGTTGCTCGACGCCTCGCCTTTCGAATTGATGCAGACTATACGATACTCAAACTGCGTGAATGGCGTAAGGTCCGGACCGGTGTTGTAGTAACTGAGAATTGACGCGTTCACAAGATTTACGAGGAGTCCAGGGCTGTTGGTTTGACCTGGACGCCTGAAGATGCGATACTGCGTGATGATACCATTTGGATTCAGTGGAGGCAACCACGAAAGGACAACGGCTGAAGGTCCAACTGCAACTACGGTTGGAGGCAACTGACCAAGGGGACGAGCCTCAAACGTCCGAACGCTGATTCCAGGTCCAGTACCGCAACCGCTGGAGACGTTCTGAAGACAAGCCTGAATCTGTACGTTGTAGACTGTGAACGGACGCAGGTCAGTAATGCTATAGTTATCGGCTAAACCAACAGATATCTGTAACTGCGATGGAGAACCAGCGTTTAGAATCACCTTGTACTGGTCGATGGGACCCTGGGAGTCTACAACCGGGTTCCACTCGACAAAGATGGAAACGGCAGAGATGACGGTGACATTGCTCGGTGCTGGGATGACCGATGGCGTGGCCTGTGGTGCAACCACCGTCGTCCTAGTGCTGTTGGTGCCCCCTGCAATCGTTCTGGCTTCAAGAACATACGAGTACTGTAGGCCAGGCATGACGCTGGGATCAGTGCCGTTCAGCACACCGCCTGATACGTTCAAGAGGAGCGTAAATGGAAGTCCACCGGAAGAGCGATAGATGGAAAAGGAAGTGATGATACCGTTCGGCTGCACAGGAGCTGACCAGTATATCTCCAGAAATGTGGAGTTTATGTTGAGAAGCAGAGGACTGGAGACACCTTCAAAAAAGCATAACAACGAAGACTGGTATAGAGCACAAGTTAATACACTTAGTGTCCTGGAGTGGCCTATGTTACTGCCCCAGAACAACAACATTCCTGTTTTAAAACAACTGCTATTTAAACCAACTGCTCAAGTCTTTTCTGTTTAGCAGTGGCTGTGAGCATTGCTGAGTAAACCCCGTGAAGGCTTGCAATATACTCTGAGTATAATTTAATGAGCGACTGAGGAATAAAAAGCAGAGATAAATGACAGAATGTGGGTTTGTCTCCTCCCTTGGACACAATTCACAAGACAAACTTGATCTGAATAAGAAAATGTTCATGTAGGACCACTGGGGTTGCTCTGTGGAATGGACTACCCGAGGAAATAAAACAACTTCCGAGTTTCATCCAAGTTAAACAAGCGCTACGCAATTATCTTGTGAATGCTTCCTAATTGCTTGGGTTTCGCCCTCTGCTTGCTCTTCTTTTTTCTTTTTAGTTAAGGTTGTAGCATAACATGTAATATTTAAGTTGACTTGTTGCGTTCTTCGCAATTGCTAATCATAACTAGCCTGCTGCTTATTTGCTCAATGCTTTCCACTCTGGGTAGCTCTATCTAGCGGGATCATCGATCCCTTCTGGGTTATTCTGTTGTGGCCACAACTGATATTATTTGCAATTTGGCAGCCATTTGTTAATTTTGTTGTTGTTGCCGGTTGCAATAAAGAATATTGAATTGAATTGAAGAAATGTATTTGTTGAAACTGTGAGATGACGTCCTTATCGATGAATAGAATTTCATTAGGCCTACCTTTCCTCCCATGGCCTAACCTTCTTGCAGTAATTCTTCTATATTATTTATTCTTGGATTTATATGGCGCATCTTCAATTGTATTACTAAGAGGCGCTAACGACTACAACACTCGAAGGTGCAGCCTGATGGACTGATTGATATTGAAATAGAATTCTTACCCATTGGTCTGTCCTGTTGGGTTGCAGCCTGAACGGTAGAACTATTGGTGCAACCTGCTTCAGTGCAGACCATTAGAAGAAACTGATACGATGTATACGGAGATAGACCTGAAGACGCAAATCAGATATTAACAGATCGATCAATTAATAAGACTAGATTGTAGCATCCCGTTAACAAAGCTTCCTGAGAGACACTCCCAGCATATCCACGGCAGAAAAAGATAGTTTTCAGAGAGGTATCAAACACAGGCAAATGTTACCGAAAATTCCTCTTTTGAAACTTAAGTGTAAGAAAACACACTGCTGCTGAGCACAGAAATTCCGCTTGGCCTGGGTCGGGAGCGCCTCTTAGTAGAGATCATGAAGAGGCGCTATATAAATTTTGATTGATTGATTGTTTGATTGAGAAATGAACTCGGACCAAAACTATCAGATTAAACTCAAAATTAAATGCAACATTATTTCATATATTGTTCCTACAGATCACCAACAGAACCAAAAAATCAAAAATCATAGTCACACCAACATAAGATCCAAAGATCCAGTTTAACCCATAGATATAATAAGTCTGGATGGTACAAGCAAGCCTGAATCTCGATTTAATGTGAAGTAATACCTATCTATGGTCAATTACGTCACTTGTGGCAGAAAGCGCTCTTAGCCTTTGCTTATCGTGCGGTATAGGCCCTACAGAAGGGAAACTTTCGTAGGTAGGCCCAAAGATGGGTAGGCCTATGTGTGTACTATGTAGGCCTACATGCTTAGGCCTACATACGAAAGACTACATA
>JAQFXW010003491.1:0-11857 GCA_034693945.1 Dendrobaena attemsi
GAACGAAGAGAGACAAAGAGACAGAGAGACAGACATGGCTGTTTTGTATGGTATACAAATAAGCTTAATAGCTTGTACATGTTTGGGTATATATAATGCATGAGATTTTTATTTGAATGAAATATTTTGCATCTGGATTTGAATGCATTTGTGAATGTTCTAGTATACCGTTTATATTGCCATAAATATATATTTGCACAAGTATATATATAGATTTGTCTCTGTATGAAAGAACGCATGTAGAGTATACGTATACATCTATGGATAGCATTATAAACTGATTTCAATATATAAATATTGTTTTAGACTCATCGAAATTCTCGTTAGACAGTTTCAAATAAACTATTTGAGCACCAGAGACCTGAATATATGTATTATTAAGCCACTGGGAACCTTGAGCAAATCGAAGCGCTTAGGCATGCATGTTCAATCATTCATTTCAAGAATTTGTATAGCGCCCCTTCAAGAAGCTACTCAGAGACACTCCCAGTCCAACCATGCACGGCAATACAATTTAGGCTTCAGAAGTTTGAGGAAGGCAGCCATGCATGCCATTTCTAAGCAACAGACGTATCTCCAATGGGAACCCATCCAGATAGAGGGGCCAACTACAGAGAAAGCACGGCACTATGGAGGTGCTATAGAGCGGGGAATAAGAAGCTGGCCACGAGAAGAAGAACGAAGGGCTCTGAAAAACCGCCGGACTGTATATATACAGCCCGGCTGTAGTCGGAAACGCTTTTGAGTATGGTAGTCGACTTGAAGAGGTGATTTTCAAATAATGAAGTTTAAAAAATTGAACAGATTAATAAGCTAAACGTCATTATGAATACTGATAGGCAACACGAAATATCTGACTTTCGTATATATAAGCCTATATATGTATATATATATATATTATCGGCTCATAGTGTCAGATTCGTGTAAAACTGTTGACAATAACAGTGTACAGGGTGTTTAAAAAAATAACCCCCCTACTTATTGTGTGAATATTTCGGTCAAAACCAGGAAGATTTAAATAAATTTCTACAGACTGAAATGCAATTCATATTTACGTATGACTGCCACATTTCACCAAAATGTTTCAAACAGAACAAAAGTTATTGAACTTCTAGTGACGTCACCCACTGCTTTTGATGGTTCAAAAACGTTTAACAGGTTTTTGATAATATTTCCACTAAATGTAACATTTAATAGTTCTGCCAAATGTAAACATTTTAAAATGAAAATTTACAGGCTTGCAGGTAATTTATATGTACGTATAACGATTAAATATTATCAAAATATTTCAAACGGAATAAAAGTTACAGCACTTTATTTTTAACGTTTGTTGTGCTATACACTCTCTTGATTCATCGGAATACTGGAGGTACTCTCGTTAAAATGGCTGTAACATTTGCTGCTTTTTTAAATATTTTGTAACAATTTGGTGGTTACATGTAAATATGAATTACCTTTAGGCCCGTAGAATTTAATTAAAAGATGTTCATTTTTTGACGGACATAATTATTAGCAAGAACCTGTTAAACATTTTTGAACCATAAAAAACAGTGGGTGACGTCACTAAAAGTCGAATAACTTTTGTTTTGCGTGAAATATTTTGGTGAAATTTGGGAATTATACGTAAATATGAATTGCCTTTCAGTCTGTAAAGTTTTATTTAAGAATTGCAACTTTTGACCAAAATATTAGGAAAAATTGAAGGTGATTACTTTTTCATGAAACACCCTGTATTTAGGATAATCTGAGCCAATGAATATAAATAATCATAAATTTTTTAAATCCCGAGTGATCATCGAAAAAAATCATACATCTGATATATAATTATAAGCTTACTAGCCGTAACCCGTAAATAATTACGGGCAAATACTTACTTACTTACTTACTCAAAATGCGAGCTATATCTAAATATAAAAGATACTTACTCTATCTCTATCCCGTGCAACTTACCGTGTCCCATGCAACTGGCTTCGTTCTTTCTTGCGATAAGACCAAGAAGATGTTATCGAACTGGATGATGAAAGAGGGCAACAATAGAGTTAAGCAGATATAGCTTACGGGCAAATACTTACTTACTCAAAATGAGATCTATATCTAAATATAAAAGATACTTACTCTATCCCGTGCAACTTACCGTGTCCCATGCAACTGGCTTCTTTCTTTCTTGCGATAAATATAGCTTCTGGCAGCCCCGTCGCAGCTATTTTTAGAACATTAGCGCAGACACCGCATCACCGCATACATCGAAAGATCGAGTATTATTGTTTAGAATTATTATGTGTATAATGCATTATATTATATTATATAAGCAAGAACTTCTAAAATGCAGTTCGAAATTCTAGTAGCAAATAATTGAGATGCTAGAATATAGACACAGCGGACCAATTTATTCAGTCTTTCTCCATAAAGAAACTGTAATGTCTCACTATAATATAATGTCGACAATATAGGCCGTTTAAGTCTCTGGACTGTAGCCTTGATATTAAGTACAGAGCACATTGCAAAAATACATCAATATCCATCAAATCAAGCAACAATCCTTTGGATGTGGTATAGCCATAGAAGATGACAAAATATTTATTTGGTTGTCCAGGAGATGCAGCAGAATCCATTGTCCCGCGAGCTATTTATGGTCACCTGTACAATTGTTACAGGATTTATGTTAACATTACTGTTTGCGACAAGAGGAAGCCCGAAATAACCAAAATGCATAACACAGGCCTACATAATTACATAATTATACAACTATATAATTTCACAATTGTACGTTTTATTTATTTTTTAATATATACAATTATACATGCATACATAGTACATACATACATACATTACAGATATACATACATAGGCCTACATATATTACATACATACCTACATACATTAACATCTCGGGCTAGCACATGGGGCGTGTGTGGAACAGTGGGATAGTCGATGCCTTGCGTTCGAAGGGTCGCGGGTTCGAGTCAGCCCGAGCCTGTCCTTCACCTACAGTTGCTCGAGGAGCTTCGGCGTGAAATCTCCGACACTCCTTACGGCTGTAGTCGGGGCCGCTTTGAGTAGTAGTGAACTTGAAGGGGCAGTATATAAATTCGTAAATAGAAAAATACATACATACATACATACATACATACATACAATCATACATACATGCATACATACACACACATACATACATACATACTTAGCTTACATACATGCAGTCACGCATGCATACAATTATGTATGTATAATACATACTAGCCCAGTTATAACTACATTGGGAGCGCGTCGGCCGTGTGTTTGCAAGGACTGAGTTCGAGCCCGATCCCTGCCGACACTCAGAGATTTAACATCTCGGGCTAGCACATGGGGAGTGCGTGGAACAGTGGGATAGTCGATACCTTGCGTCCGAAGGGTCGCGGGTTCGATTCAGACCCGAGCCACCGGGTAGGAACCTTGAGCTGTTGAGCAAATCCTTCACCTAAAGTTGCTCGTGGCACTTCGGCGTGAAAACTACGACACTTCGGGCTGTAGTCGGAACCGCCTTTGAGTAGGCATAGTAGTGGACCTGAAGGGGCGGTGTAGGAATGCATAAATAAAATATACAGGGTGAACCAAAAAAATAAAGCCCCTACGCTTATTCCGACTGTTTCGTCCAACAATAGGGATTTCTGAATAAATTGTTTTTGCAAGCTACAAAGCAATTCATATTTACATGTATCTGCCAAATATCATCAAAATATTTCAAACACAACAAAAGTTATTCAACTTTTAGTGACGTAACCCACTGTTTTGATGGTTCGAATCATGTTTAACAGTTCTTTGCTATTATTTCCGCCAAACGTATATTTTCTTAAATGAAATTTCAAATGCTCAAAGGTAGTTCATATCTACATGTAACGACACACTTTTTTTAAATATTGTAAACGCAACAAAAGTTACAGAACTTTTAATGAGTGCACCCACTGTTTTCTGATGATTTAAAATGCGCAACATAACAAATTCCCCCCAAGAAAAAGTGCTGTAACTTTTGTTGAGTTTGAAATATTCTAATGAAATTTGGTCCCTACATGCAATTGTAAACTACCTTTAAGCCTGTGGAATTTAATTTAATAATATTTACTTTTGTCGAAAATACTAGTAAAATACTGTAAAACGTTATTCGAACCATCAAAAACAGTTGGTGACGTCACTAAAAGGTGAATAACTTTTGTTGTGTGTGAAGCATTTATGTGAAATTTGGCAGTTAGTCCTACATGTAGATATGAATTGCCTCTCATGCAGTCTGTAAAATGTTATTTAAATATTCCTACTTTTGACCGAAATAATAGAAAATAACGTACGGGGTTACATTTTTGGTTCACCCTGAACAAAAAATAAGCATACAATACGTACATAAACAAAACATACAGACGAATATATACATGGATACAGCGTATACATAAACATACACAGAACATGTAGACAGCCAGACATACGTAAACCATATACAACAGCCTATAGCAGACAGATGGGGACAGAGGGCAGAACGAGGAGAAACGAATTATTGCTGGAGGTCTGATGACACAGCTTCCAGTAAACCTTAATTATGAGTTTACACCGTTGAACGTGTGCACGGCACTGGTTATAATCTGCGTCTCTCTTTGGTTGTCCATCGGAAACACACACATACACACATCTACAAACACACACACACACCTACACGCGCGCGCGCACACACTAACAAACAAACTGTTAACGACAATATGACAAAGATTGTCTCATCTGTCTCTTCGCTCCAGTCTGTCTGGGTAATTTTGGCTTCAGTATTACATCGTCCATCCACCATTCCACCAACCTGTCTCTGTCTGTCTGTCTGTCTGTCTGTTTGTCTGAGGCTGCCTGTTACCGAACCTGTATGCTTGGAGATTACATCTCTAAACATAGCCATACATCATACGCACATATGTATAGGATATAGAGTGGATAATGAATGTGTAACACTTGGAGAATATTGGGAGCGATGTAGTATGCGAGGAAGACGAATTGGAAGAGGAATACGTAACTAGCTGAATAGTGCGATGACGAAAAATACCATGAAGAAGAAGAGATGAAGAAGAAAACAAGAAATGAAAACATTGATGTTTTCGTTTTTATCATTATTTATTTATTTACTAAATATGTGACGCTGGGCAGGGGCGTCTATCCCCCGGAAGCGTTGGAGCAACTTCTCCCAATTCCTCTATGTTTCTCCCATCCTGTAGCCACTGTAGATAAGTGCATATTTTACAAAATTTTGACTTGCCGACAGCGCATTTTAGAGCATTTAACTGTCAACTGGAGCCCGTTTTAGACACTTCATTTAGGTCCCCTAACAAAAGTTTCTTCTGGATATTATGAATGCCCTTCACTTTAGTCAAACATAGAAGTTTGAAAATTATGGTAATAACATTTCAATGGTACCATGAGGAAAATAGTTAAAACTTTCCCTCTGTTTTGCCAAAAAGCCTTCGCCCCCCTACTTGTGAAATGGAGCATTTGCTCCAAGGCTTCTAAAGTGTAGACGCCTCTGAGTCACTTGCAAGGTCATGCCGAACGGAGTGTGAATCTGAGGCACGGATAGACACTGGATAGCCGCCCATGGCTTCCAAGTGGGAATGCAGTTACTGTCCAAAGGCTTGATAGTCAAGAAGAAAAAGTGAGTCTTCATCCGCTTTTTGTTTGCTGATGACGTTGACTATGGTGGTGTTGATGATGATTATTGTTGTGATGGCGATGATGACCATACTGAAAATGATAGAGCAAAATTAATGACAAAATTCGAAATTTCAGTTCCAGAGCTGTTCGAGATGGAACTAGTATTGGTATATGAATTGTCTGCATGGCCTTGTCTTTTACCACTACGCCAGCCCTTTAGCCTACTATCCATACACATGATGCATATCTTTGTATCCATACATCAAAATCGCCTTGATTTAAGGAGATGGAAGAATAACGAGATTGTACGTAAGAGCTGCATAAAAATTGCAACAAAACCGGAAGCATAAGAAGAATGAAGGTGAAGCATGCGAAGAAAATGAAAAGGAAGTGGATGAGGGCAAGGAGGAGGAGGGTTAAGAGCAGGAGAAAGTTGATGCACTACACTCATTCATACATCAAAAGAGCCTTGCCTAATGCATGCATAGGTCCACATAAAATACATTTAGAGGACTAATGTACAGAGATCTGTTTTGTTTTAATTGCTTTGATTCTTCCTTCGTTCCAGCGACAACCAACAATTCTCCTTCTTCCTCCGTCAGTTCCGTCTGCTCTTCAGGGCTGCTGTGCATTGTAAAGACAGACAGACATCTTCTGCGCCAATACGTCCACCTCCCCCTTCCGCCATTTATATAGCGCTCGCAACGTCCTCTATTGAATCTCGGCTTCTTTAATTCATGTCTATAGCATCACCGTTGTCTTTGTGGTACGAGTCGTCCATGGCAACTGCAGCCCACAAAGGTGCAACACGTGGTCACTTCAAGTGTTCACGTCCACTATCCAGACAAAGACTACAGCTAGTTCTGCAGACGGAGGCTTTGTCGTAAGCCCAACATTCCACCCCACAGTCATAGACGGCTTCGGCAATCGTTTGCCGCGCTAAATAAATCTCCTGGGAAATGTCATGGCGTTAAATCAATTAATAAGCTGTTTGCTTTCCGGTCTGGACGACCATATTTTCTGAGTGCGTCATGTAGTACAACGCCTTGTGCTCCGCCTTCTGCTGGACCCTTGAGAGTCTATAACCATGCATTCACCATATACGACGATAAATCTATATATACATGGTGTCCCAAAACAAGTGACACCCTTTTTGTTTTTACGATATATTTGTTCATTTTATATAAAACTCTATGCCATTTTAGAGCATAAAAAAAATTATCAATGTTTCCTGAAATTTTTATAAAATTCTATTAACAGAGTTCGACGTTATGCACATTCAAATCTGGATACAGAAAATTTGAAGTT
Source organism: Dendrobaena attemsi (assembly GCA_034693945.1). Classification (NCBI taxonomy): domain Eukaryota; kingdom Metazoa; phylum Annelida; class Clitellata; order Crassiclitellata; family Lumbricidae; genus Dendrobaena; species Dendrobaena attemsi. The sequence goes on from JAQFXW010003491.1 coordinate 6,964, forward strand.
TGAAGGAAATTGAAACCGCATAATTATTTTACCTTCTAAATGATTTACATACGCTTTTAAGAAATATGACGTCATATTTCCGTCATCCGTATCAGGGGACAACGATTAAAATGGTTTTCAGTAAAGTTTATTTGGGTTTGATAAAAGTTTTAAAACAAGAAAATCATTATCGTGACGTTTTGTTCGGTGATCACTTGATCACTTTTATCAAACTCAAAAAACGTCGTTTCTTTTAACAGACATACGCAAGGCCCCTGCGCTATTATAGGCTCCGCCCCGCCCCGTGTTGGGCTTCGCCCAACGCTTTAGCCTGTGGCTCCGCCCCTCCCCGTGTTGGGCTTCGCCCAACGCTTGAGCCTTAAAGAATTGATGGGCAGTAAATTTATCATATTCCAGCAAGACAATGCTCCTGCTCATCGAGCCAGAGGAACTGCTGATCTGCTTTCAAGAGAAACTCCAGAGTTCATTTCACCAACTCTTTGACCCCCGTATAGCCCTGCTCTAAACCCGCTGGACTACAAGATCTAGAGCGTCTTCAAGAACGTGTTTATCAAACCCGCATACGTGACGTTGACCACCTCAAACAGCGAGTTTTGGAAGAATGGATTCGTTTTGATCAAGTGATTGTTGACAATGCTATCAATGAATGGCGAAAGCGCCTTAGAGCATGCATTCGAGCTAATAGCGGGCATTTTTAACATCAGTTTTTAAGAATAACAACAATAAATATTGGCTCAAATTATTAGCCTAATTTCCTATCTCTTACATGTTGGAAACTTCAAATTTTCTTTGTCCAGATTTGAATGCGCATAACTTCGGACTCCGTTGATAGAATTTGATAAAAATTTCAGGAAACATTGATAATTTATTCCTCTTTCACGCTCTGAAATGGCATAGAGTTTCATATAAAATTAACAAATGTATCGCAAAAACAAAAAGGTGTTACTTGTTTTGGGACACCGTGTATAAGTGTTTATTTAATCCGACTGACTTTTCTTTAGAATATTGTTCCCATAAGCTATATGAAGAGATAAGTATATCCATAAAATTGCCGGATATACACAAATGCCCTGGTCATACATATTCCTTGTAACATACATACCGATATATTTTGTAGGGCTCTGGTTTCAGTCTGTGTCTTTGAGCTAGATTTGATCGCCTTTACTCCTCTTTATAAAATTGTGTAACATTCTTCAGAAGGGTTTGAATTTGATTTCTGGTATATAAAACTGCAGTAAAACTAAATTCTAATGCTGCAGAGAAAAGCTCTTTTGCTTCTGAGTTTTTCAGATCTGAAATTCACAAGTTATTTTGGCTGTGCAGTGTGAGCTATTACTTGAGTTTGCATCACTCGACACTCTTTTTAAAAGGTTAATTATTCTGTTTCTGCTGTTTGGACTTGAGTAGTACAGAAAAATGTAGAAATTTCAATTGTTTTGCCCTTAGCAGATGGCATTATGCAAAACATTTTGAATGGATCCACAGTAGATTATGGCGATTTGTCGATTTTGTTAGATTTTACGTATTTGTGGATAACCAAAGGTCAATGTTGTGTGCTGTAGATATGACGTAATGTCCAACATGTTGTCCATGTGTAATCAGGGGCATCTACACAATAGAAGCCTTGGAGCAAATGCTCCATTTCTCAAGTAGGGGAAAGGTTTTTTGGTGAAACGGGGGAGGGGGATTTTAACTTTTATACACGTGGTACCATTGAAATGTTATTACCATAATTTTCAAACTTCTATGTTTGACTAAAGTGAAGGGCATGCCTTTCTAGGCTAGTTGGAGTATAGGGAACCTAAATAAAGTGGCTGAAACGGGCCCGATGCCTGCCGACACTCAGAGATTTAACATCTTGGGCTAGCACATAGGGCGTGTGTGGAGCAATGGGATAGTCGATGCCTTGCGTCCGAAGCGTCGCGGGTTCGATTCAGACCCGAGCCACCACGCGCATAGGGACCTTGAGCAAGTCCTTCACCTACAGTTTCTCGTGGCGCTTCGGCGTGAAAACTCCGACACTCCTTCGGGCTGTGGTGGGGACCGCCTCTGATTAGTAGTGGACTTGAAGGCGCGCTGTAGAAATGCGTAAATAAATTTGCACCTGCAGTATTAAGTATTCACTCATATGACTATTTCAGCCATTCAGATTAAGACTTTCTAATTAAGACTATATGACTTACATTGCATTTAAATGACACTAAAACTGTCTGAGATCAATAATCGTCTTATGCTGGGGTCTTGTTTTAAAGACCTTAGTTTTCATCGGTTAAATAGTTTGTGGATGAAAGTCCCTGATTGTGTTCAACCATCATGTTCCACGACGTCATGCAATATTGTAATCCTATGAGTTTTCAATCAATGTTAATTTGTATATTTTGTATTTAAATTTGAACTTTGCAAAGTGAACAGCTGCCTGATTTTGGAGTATTAAGAAATTCCTGCCTGTGATGTTTTAACTTTGTGGTCAACATAGATGTGCTTCAGCTGAGCACACACACACACACAGCTTTGAGGGAACATTGTTTCGAATATACCTTCAAATAAATTGAATTGAGAAAGAAGGATAGGATCAAGTTTATTGAAGTACCTTCGGGTCCAATATTGTGTGTAACTGAGATTCCATATTTATTGCGTCTCCTATGAATACACTGCACTTTTAAATCGACCAGTATGTGACTTAAAATTCAATTATCGTGACATTGACCGGGGCACAATGCTATGTTGTTACACTGTCATCTATAGAAAGTCAGAATGGTACCGTTGTTGTACTAGTGTAGATAGTGAATACCTACTACCTAGGTATATGAAGCTTTAAGGCTAAAGCTGACGAGAAGACTTGTGTTAACGATAGATATTTATAGTTTTGACATGTTTTTGCAACAGGGTTAACTGTTTTGTTGTTTACCTGTATACAGACATTAAAGTAGCTTTTCTCAGTTTTTGATGTTCTACCTTGTGTTATTGTGGTTGCGTTCCAAATCATGTTCAGTATGCTACCCCATGACCAGTAATGTTGTGGAATAAGAACTTGGAGTAAGAGCAAACAAAATTGCATATAGAAACTTACTAAAACGTTAATAATGCATATTATTGTGCAAAACACCTAAAATAAATTTTGCATAATGTTATCAGAGAGAAATATGTATAAAGATACCAACAACTTTCTACGTTATGGTACTGATATGTAGGAACCTAAAGCGCATTTTATTAGTGTCTGAATTGAGTTATGGAACGTGACTTGGAAGAAATGAGTATCTGATTTTGGAACGCAATCGAGTACTAAAGTGTTATTATGTCTTCCTGTCTCGCTCGCTTGCTTAAATGATGTAGCTTAGATCTTTGCAGCCATGAGCAGGATTGGCATTTTAAAGTGTTTTGTGTTTATTTTGTATTTTGCTTAGAGGATTTTGAATATTTTGTAGATTTTGATTTTGACATTTACAAATTTCGTTGCTGTTTTCTTCAATATATCATGACGTTAAAATAAAGAACTGGCATGCAGTAAAACAGGATACTGTTACTCTTCAGTGTTTTGTGGCTCCCAACTTCTTTCATGTGTTCTGGTTCCACTTAATAGCATCTATTCAACTACAGCAAAATTCTATTATGGCACAGGGATCAGTATATTATGACGATGGACATTGCAAGGATACTGCTTCTGATAATTATGTGGTGTGTAGATTGGAAAAAACAGAGACCAGTTTTCTAGTTTGTTTCTTATAGTTGTACAGTATTGTTGATCAATTGAAAACTTAGAGGCACCTGGGACTATTATTCCGTAATAATAGTCCCAGGAGGCACATTAGAAATAATATAATATAAGTGAAGATATCAGTGAGTTGTGCAACAGGGGATGGAAACAGTGAATTCGGTTAGAATTGGAAGAAGTTGATACATTCAATTGAATTTTTATTCACTACAGGTTTCAACATTTACAAGGTATTTTGTACTTTCAAATGCAGTCCTATAGGCATTTTGGCAATGCATATACTAGGGAGCTGCCCGGATCCCTAAATTTATGACACACCCAGTTTTATTTTTAACGTATCTAGACTTCTTTAAGAGATTGCATACGAAAACGTGCTTTTTTATAAGCATAATTTAGGCCCATTCTCTGTAAAGCAATAGAACCACACAAAGCAAACTTGGTCCTTGTTATTTGCAAACAACCCTACCAAGTACCTGATCCTTGCATTTGTCAACACTTTCGTAGAGTAAAAGAATCAACAATACAATAGTTGTAATAACAATACAAGGTCCATGTCATCATCCTTGTATTTAAAAAATAGTTTCATCACCATTTAATAAGCAAAAATATTCTGCAAAGCAGATAGCAATTTTAATCAATCAATTACAATTTCTGTAGCGCTTCTTCAAGATCCCTACTCAGAAGCACTCTAAAAGGGAAAAGTGGTCTTCAGGAGTTGGTGAAACCTGGGACTATTATTACGGATAATAACAGTCCCAGGTGAAACTGATAACAAGACACATTTGGGAGTTGGCGCATGCCGCATGGGCAGATGGAGCCGGTTCCAAGTGGTCGGACCAGCCACAGAGAAGACTCGGAAGAGCGACTCTGCATTGTTGCAGAGCGGGCAAAGGGACAGCCAAGTCAGGTCAGAAGAGGGCAGTGCACGACGACTGACTCAAGTAGAAAGAGAGCGACGAGGCCAAAGCCTTCCTCCTACAAGTAGGCCTATTGCCTGTACTAACGTAGATGTAATGAATGAAGTCTTTTTATTGCCCAGAAGCAAAAGGACAAAGTAGCAATCGCAGTAACAGAAAATCACAGTGCACATCTTCTCAATTTTATAATATAACTAGGTATATCCCGTCAAAAATGACGGTAAAACCTGGTTTTTAACCCGTAAATAATTACGGGCAAATACTT
>JAQFXW010003492.1:0-11857 GCA_034693945.1 Dendrobaena attemsi
CGCAGCTATTTTTAGAGCGTTAGCGCAGACACCGCATCACCGCATACATCGAAAGATCGAGTATTATTGTTTAGAATATTAGTAATTCAAATATAGGCCTAATGGAAATATAAGTACTATTAGGTAATACACAGAATGTAATGTCATAAATGGCAGATCGACAGTCTTGCTTGTTTCCGAATCTCCTATGTAGTCATTATTATCTCCTCCAGCTTGTTTGTTCTATTTTAATATTTTTTATTTTTCTTTACTTGCCTAGATTATATTACAATTTTGTTGTTGAAAAAATTGAGGAATTAATTAAATACAACCAGAATCTTGGAATTTGGAAAAGAAATCATTGAGTAACCGGTATATCATTGACAGTTTAATCTGATTCCTTGAGCATTATTAGATAGCGCTGTAGAATGTTGATATATGTCATTGCGCACATTTGTCTAAGTTTGGCCTGGGACTATTTTTACGGAGGGATATGAAACGAATGGAAATTGGGTAATGTACCTCAATTATGGTTGTGGCCAGCCGCAGCTGGAGTTTTACGCTATATACTTCCGCCAGACAAATAGTTCCATTTTGTGTTGTTTACAAAACGAATAAAAAGAACTAGAAAGCAGATTTTATGACTAGGGTGACATTACATTTAATTAAAATTTCGGTGAGCATAAGTAATCTTTACGGATAACGACAGGAACAAAAAAGATAATTTTTTGCAACGACCCTTAAGTTTAAAAGTACCATTTGTAATTACCCGTATGTCTGTGCTATCTGAAAACAGACGTTCACAAGGTTTTCAGTGCAGCGCATCGTGAGAGACAAGCTCTGATTGGTTGATACGCTGTGGCTGTAATAATAGTCGCAGGTTTGGCTAGGTATTTTTATTCTGTGTGTTTTGTCCTGCAGAAGTTATAACGTTGATTTCAATTTCTTTAATGGAGTGATATAGATACATGCACACTGCACACATTGTACAGTTGAATCTTGTTTGTGTGAGTTCTATTATGAATAGACTTATGAATTAGGATCATAGATTATGCTATGACTGATTATTTTGTATTGGGACTCAAGTTTTGTGGCTGTGTTCGCCTGGCATCTAGGAGAAATTATGTGGTTTCAGTGACACTGAATTTTTACTTAGCAGAAACATTTCTGGTTTGTCCAAAAGAGACCGTTTGGATTTTAAGATTCTGTGCAGGACATCACAACTTGCGCTTCATTAATGGCAGTCGGTGTAGTTGATCCTGTTGGTTTGCATACATGTGTGGGTCGGTGGATGGTAAAGCCCACCCAGGATCTATAGGAACTTGCAGTCTGGCATTAAGGTTTTAAACGGAGTTCAATGTCTACTGCATAGCTTGCCAGTACTGCTTGTTTGTCAGTATCGTGTAGCTTGATGTTGACGTCCCTGATTACAGGAGATGTGGGGATATGGGTCCCTGATTACTGGAGATCAAGAGGATGTGGGTGAACGTTCTCAAATATTGATTGCCATTTGCGTGGAGCTTGCTGAAATAGGCCCATTTTCAAGATGAGATATTTTGATAAATGTTTTATTCTGAATTCTTTCAGACTGTGTCTCGGAATTTATATATTTTGGTGTGTCCTAGGCTATGATTCTGGCCTATCACTCAACAGTTTCAATGCTTTAAATTTTACCCAGATTGAATTCCAGTCAATTGTTATGATAATTGTAACAGGAATAATAAGGGTTATTAGTAATAGTAGTGTTTGATAGCAGTCTTCTTAAGCACTTGCCATAGGCAGGTTCTCCAATTGCTGTCATTCTTCTGGATGCCCAGCCATCTCCTTCAGTCTGCTGTCAGCCCTCTTCTGTCATCCAGTCCAATAGCATCATTCTTGGCCTTCCTCTTGTCATTTCCCTTCCATTCGTCCTGCGATTATAGTTTCTTAAGAGGGAATCTTCTCTCAATATGTGGCTAATCCGCTTTCTCTGTTGGCTTCTGATAGATCCTATCAGTGATCATTTTTCGTCAATCATTTGTAGTATCTCTCGGTGTGACTAGTATCCACCCGGCTGATTTTCTCCATCCTATGCGATATTTACATCTTGAAGGCCTCTAGACTTTCTTATGACCACTTTCCTCTGGTAACATAGGAATAAAAGTTGTACGCTATACTAAACCATAACAATAACAGTAGTTATCATGTAGGACAGATTACTGCCATTCTATTATGTTTAATGACTGGTGAAGTGTTTAAGTCTTCTGCCACAACGTCACATTTTGACAGCTGTTTATTTTCCAGATGAAATATACGGACGTAAATGTGCACCATGTTTGAGACAGCAACTTCTATCTAATTGAATGCAGTGCTGCTAATTTGATAATATAATTGGTTAAGAGGTGCGCCTTGTTTAAGTGTTGTACATTGCATAAACTCTGTGTATTTATATGGTGGTTCTTATATGTATTATAAAGAATTCATGTGATCAATAGCAGAATAGATAAAATCTCTGACCTCTGTCAGTGCGGTGGCCTTGTGATCTAGGAAGAAATCCATCAGCGGGTCAGGGCAAACAGTTTTGGGGAGGAAGAGGTCTTGATATGGATTTCAGTATCCACACCCCAACTGGATTTCTTGCTAAATATTCATTCTTCATTGTTTGTCCAAGGTTTGAGTGGAGTTATCGTTCCCCCATCTGTATTGAAATGAGATAACCTATCGCATATGCCGACCTACTGCAAATAATAGTTGAACACTGCAGTGCTAAGTATTCTAGTCAAACAGTTCTACAGAAGTAATGTTTTTCTCACATGTATTAAATGTGTGCTACATACAAATTCAAGTGGATGCAACTGCTGGAGATCACATGAAGTTCGAGTAAAAGGAACTTTGGGTTCTAGGGTATAACGCCTATGGTTACATATATTTCCTTATAATTATGTTATGGCTGAGCAATGTAAAAATATACTTTTATGCATACTTGCTATAATGATAGGGACTACACAGAGACTCATTGTGATGCTTGTTGCCACCTAATTCATTTATGTGTATTTGGGTAATAGGTATCTCTAATGCGTAACTATTCTTTGTTTGAAGATATTTCTCAGACGGAACCAGATGATTATTGGCATTGAGCAAATTATGGTAGTTTCAACCATTCCATTTGTGCTGCAAATGAGTGGCCTGCACAAAGCTTCGACCAGCTTGTGCATTGAATAAATTCGTTTGTGCAACAGCCGAAGGGTTTTTCTGTAGTACAGCGCAGAAGCTGGTCCAGTTTATGGATGATATTGTGTGGCGAGTCGATTTATCTTGTGAGGCCTGACATTCCCTTGAATATGGATTTGCTGCTGGAGATGTCTGTCTTCCGCGAAGAGATGATCTCGAGCGCATATTGTCTCTTTATGGCATTGTCTTTTCTCTCATATCTGTTTAGAATTTTAGGTTTATAGCCTGTCACAAAGCTAAATTCATTTGCATATATTTCATACAATTTTTAAAACTTCTTTCAATAAATCAGTGCAGTTTTTTTTATTTTATTGTGGAGCATAGTGTAGACTGTAATATTTGCAGGATTTTGTAAAGGTGATGGGCTGATAAAATGCAGAAAATAGAAATTGCAGATAACATGAAAAATCAAATTTTATATGAATTAAATGATGACTGTTTAAAGTAAGTCTTTTCAAGGCATAATATGAAGCGTCTTAAATGCATGACCTCTTCAAAGCCATATTTAATAAGGCTGGCTTTAACTGATGATAAGATGAAGCTATTTGTTTGGCTGGACATTAAATTTTATTGTCATTTTATAAGAAGACTTTGGCAAGAAAGAGTGTACATGTTTTAAACATTTCCATTTCATCGATATGACAAGGATTCGCAAGAATTTGCACACAGTTCAATCTATTTATTCATGGAAAGGCTTTAGGTGTATTTGTTCTCTTTTGAAGAATGGTGGCACATCATGCTGACTTGGTTTGTTGCTCACCTTGTGAGATCGATTGTGCAGGATTTAATAAAAATTGTGAGATGAATTTGTGGAAACTTTGCCAGTTTTGCTGCACTTATTGTTAACTCTTTCGAGGCTAAATAAATTTTTGTGTTTGTGCTGTAGGCTGAATATTTCTAGGATTTCCTTGTATGTATTTATACATCCATGTCTATGTATGTTCATATATGGTTCATATTCGTATACTGTATATATCTATATTATGGCTACATGTATGTATATATGTATGTATTTATATATGTATGTATGTATGTGTATTTATATATGTGTGTATGTATGTCTGTATATATGTGTATATATAAATATATGTGTGTTTGTGTGTGTATGTATGTATGTATGTATGATTGTATGTATGTATAGATGTATGTATACCCCATATCTCTTGGTGTCGACTTTCGTCGACATTAACCTCAAAAGAGTTAACATGTAATATAACAACATGCATTCGTTTGCTTTTAATTTACGCTCTAAGTAAGTTCCTGAGGGATCCTATATAAGTCGGGGAAATGTTTTTTGAAAAAGTCATATGAAATCGTTATGTTTCTGGAATGTTGTGTAAGATTTGCATCAATAATGCTTTTTCTAACGGTTGATTACCGCAGTTGCCTTTTGCAAACTGTGTTTTGTTTTTATTTAGTTCTATTTTGAATAGTGTACTGTATGATTATGGTCTGCGAATCGATTATTTAAAGGATTACGATCAACGGCGGAAGCAACGGAGGTCTGCTCGTAGCTGCGTGTGCCAATCAGAGACCGGACCTATTCGGATGCGTCATCGCTCAAGTTGGGTATGTTCAACCAGTTACCATTACTATTATTTATTATTGAGCAGTCGTGAGCATGTATTTCCTCGCAAATCACAATTGCTCAATAGTATCGCTCTTCTGTGGAATAGCCTTCTGAATTTTGGAAAGAAGCGAGTATCAGAATACAGACTTTGTTTTTTCAGTATATAATGCTGTTGTTCCCAGGGTGAATAATTTTCGTTTCAGTTCTAGAGATCAAATTGTGGGGCGCGGTAGTGTAGTGGTGAAGGTTGTCGCCTTGCAACCGAAAGGTAGCAGGTTCGAATCCCACCCGCCGCGTAAGGACCTTTAGCAAGTTTTTCACTCATAATTGCTCGTTGCGCTTCGGCGTGTAAACTCCGACACACCTCTGGGCTGTAGTCGGGACCGCCTCTGAGTAGTAGGAGACTTGAAGGGGTGGTATAGAAATTTGTGAATAAATAAAAATAAAAATAAATAAATTGAGAAAGTAACTAGATTCGGTTTACAGTTCTTTATCTCGGTGACTCCCTAGCATTACCCGATAGACTTTGACCATCTTATTCATTCCCTTTCCATAAAGATGTAAATGCTGGTAATTATTTTAACGGTTTAGGATCGAACGATTTGCAGATTTAGGTTTAATGTTGTAGCGTGATGGACATGTTGCGTTTTCACAAGTTCACCATAGGCCACGCTTGGACGACCGATTTCGGCTGTTCGGACAAGAAGGAGGAATTCGATTGGCTTATCAAGTAAATTCACATTCTTCTACTGTCTTGTGAAAAGTTAATTTGTTTAATTAAGAAGGATATGTATGTATGTGTGTATTTCTATAGGGCCCCTTACAGTCCACTACTATTCAGAGGCGGTCCCGACTACAGCCCCAGGGTGTGTCGGAGTTTTACGCGCCGAAGCACTTCAGCAATTGTGAGTGAAGAACTTGCTAAAGGTCCTTACGCGGTCGGTGGGATTCGAACCTGCAACCCTTCGGTTGCAAGGCGGCAACCTTCACCACTACACTACCACGTCCCTACACTGGGAGGTACCTCAGTCCTTCCCTTGCGTTTATGCACATGGACAACCACGCTTTTCTACTCAACTCTTCTCTGCTCATCGTGATCTATCGTAGAGCGTATTGCCATCTAAAATTTATTTTATTTATTTATTTATTTATTCACACATTTCTATACCGCCCCTTCAAGTCTCCTACTACTCAGAGGCGGTCCCGACTATAGCCCAGAGGTGTGTCGGAATTTACACGCCGAAGCGCCACAAGTATGTGTGTAATTGTATGCATGTATTTATGAATGTATGTAGGCCTACGTATAATTTCGCATAATAATTATTATACGCAGGCATAAAATTATCTGTGAACCTACCGTATATCTATGTATCTGTGTTTTTAGATTAATCTTATTACAGTCTCAAGAACGATCAATTACTTGAGTACCTCTCGAGTGACTCTTCTCTTCAGCTGAATTGCACTCAGTTCAATAGAAACAAAAATATTGATTATTTACACCTGCACACATAACATTCATTCATTATAATGCGTTTATTTGTGTGTTTATATTGATATAAAACTCTTCATTATTCTACGAATGAGCGCTTGGCCTATAAAGAGACCCCGCACAGTACGCAGGCTCATTAAAACGAAATTAACGATTAGGCTAAATAAACATAGGGCCTCTATGCTTTCACCTTTTATCATCATATAAATTTGTGCGCATATTATTAATGTGAAAAGAAGATAACTTATGTATACTAACAAGAGTGCTAATGGCTAAACGATAGCCTACACGCGGCACGTGTAAATCAGGAATTAATGCCTAGTATTATTCTTGACCTTCACCATTATAGCCTACTTCATTAAGAGTCAATGCGGTAGATGCGCAAATAAAGCGGTCAGGTCTATAGATGGGCTGTGAGCATGCCATGAAGTAGCACATTAACATCGAATTCCGCAGAAATTCATCGATTCGTGACCTCCAACTTGAATTCAGAGGTAACACTGAAACGCACCCAATCCAAGCCCCAATTCCAACCCCAATCTCAATCTGGCTCGTGACTCTTAAGAACTTGAGTTGACGTAGTTTATATATTATTATTTGGGCCTATATGGTCTGTTTCAGGCTAATCGTAAAATCACTAGGAAATTTCGGACATTAACATTTAATTTAGGGGAGAGTGTCACTATGCTCAATACGTAGGCCTACCACTTATAATATCCAAACCTAATGACGGCATTGCCAAGCAAGTCAAGCGACCTGATTATAATAATGAGTCTGCTCATGAACTATAATTATACTCTTGTACTAATATTTCACGCAGGTAAAAGGTATAAGCACTGGCAGATAATTATTATAATAATAATAATATGCCAACCGAATGCATCAGTCGCCCATTTCACGTGCACGCTCGGCAGGTAACAACTTTCTGTATAGGCAATGTATACGGCTAGTATACGCTGTAGGCCTATGCGGGTAACAAACAAATTCTAATTGTCGTTGGCCTATCAAGGTTGCATACATGATTTTTTAGGAGATGATCCTACATGTGAAGCTTTAGTTGACGTCAGAGAGTTAAGATCGAGCCAAAGCAGGCATTACATCGGTCAATCCAGCAACGTATAACTGCTTCAACGTATAACAACGTTCCTAACTTTCTAATGTAGGGTCCGTAGCTTAGTGAGAGAGCGGCTGATCGATAAGTTAAGTACTTATCTGGCAGCATAGGATCGAGCCCCAAATGGGTCAGTAATTAATATTAAGTTTCTGTTAGCTGTCAAAGGCGCTTTCTTGTGTGGTTTGTCTCGTGTCAATTGGAAAATAAGATGGCTCACCTCCACTCCTTGTTTGGCCATACCAGGCGTGTTCCAGTTCTTAGGCGATTAGCATAAGTCGAACCCGCTGTTAAGCCGATCTGCGTGTCGTGCTATGCGGGCCGTATTTCGTAAAACCTATCTGTAATCATGTTGCAGTCTGTCAATGTGAATTTAATAAACGAATATAAAATTATGTGTATGTTATACATGCATTTTACGTTAGAGCCATGGAATTTTATTTAATTGAGACGGTGACAATGAATGTTTGATGATTGTTGGCAGGAAAGGGGTTCAAAATTCTTTAAAATGTTTGACGTAATTACGATGATGGGCACAGAAATTACTTCCCTCATCTACAGTCATTTTAAAGTCGATTGCTATACCATTGCTAATTTCCGAAGAATTAAGCAATTAGCCCGGAAGTAGATGTAGGCTTGCCTGCTTCAATCAAAGCGGGGCTGACGTTCTTACCCTGTAGCCTGTAGCAGCGTTCCTTGGCCCAGATTTAGTAGATTGGCTTCGGCGGAGGTTGCAGGGTGAGGTAACGCCTCTAATATCCTGTGAGTGTGTACCCTGTACAGAGCCTCGACAATTAAAGGGTCAAAAGATCAAATGGATGCAGGGTCAGAGAGTTATGAGAGGGTGTCATCTTCTTTCTCTAGAGAGATACTATAATTAAACTTCTGCCCTGTTTAGCTTCCGGGTCATGGAGACCCGCGGGGAGTCATTTGACCCTGACCTAACTTTAACTGCGGCTAAGTGTTGTGCAGTTTTTCACAAGTGTTTCTCAGTTGAATCAGATTTAGTCAGGAAGATTCAATTATTATGTTCGTCATAGTCTGAACACTGAACCCTTCTCCACTTAAACAGTCACGATTAAAAGCAATTGGACAATAATAACCGTAAGCGTCCATTATTAAACTCCGCCAAAACTCATTCACACTTAAATGGGTTTATAATAATAACACACAATCGAATTAAATAAATATCACGTATAGAATGATTCTTAGTTCTTACATATGTAATTACTATTGATTAAGCGGAGTGTAAAAACATTCGAATTCTGATGAGCTTTCCTCGGGCTATCAGATCAACGCTCCGAAATCATATATTACAACTTAACGATACTCTCATAAATGCCAATGAATTCAACGAGTCGAATCCTTAGCGAATTCTCTCAGTCACTCGGCCAGTTGTTTATAATTATTACAGTTAACGTTGTGTCCACCATAGGAGATCTAACAAGCTGTAAAACTGAACGAGTGTCATTACCAAACTACTCGTGAATGAGTCGTGACTGTTTCTCTCTACTTAGATCTGAGTATAGCTCTAATTAAAACGTTCTCATCCGCGATGGTCTCTGTACTTTCTAACTTTCAACGATAAGCAGTAAATCTTGAAATGTTATGACGCTGTCGATTGTGCTGTTCGGTTTCAGCTGATGACCAATTAGTTCGCTTGAATTGCATGTAGACTATAAACTTCAAAGGAAAATCAGCGCCAGAGACTCCGTGTCATTGTAGGCTATAATATTATCTGTCCTCGCTTCACTAAATGCGTCAACTTAGCCAAATCTGCAGAGTCGTAGCTAGCTGTATTTTGTGCCCGGGGGCAAACTACGAAATGTGCGCCCTCGACTCCCAGAAATGTTGATGACCTTTGTTTAGTCATCACTTCAAATCAAAAAATCAAAAAGTTAGGGTTAGGGCCATTTTGACGCCTCCCAGTCGCAACTTCCAAAAAAGTTGATGACTTTTTGTCATTACTTCCAAAAATCACAACTTAGGGTTATAGCCATTTTGGCGCCATCAATTGGCGCCCAGGTGCACATGCCCCTCTGACCCATAGCTACGGCTCTGCAAGTCTGTCCTCTGGGTGCAAGTAAACTTCCAAGCTACATGTACACTTTGCCACATGATCCACAGCCAATTTTAAACTGCTTCTGCAATTCCACTTAGGGACCTACTGATTTAAGCAGGACATTTTCATTGTAGGCTAATGGTGAAGCATTTGAATTTCATTGAATCTTATATGACTACAAATGATCCGCCGGTCAGTGATCAGTGCGTCATCAGTCGAATAAATCTGATGGTAGGCTACAACCAATTTATTGACGATAACAACTTAAGAGGACTGTCCAAACAAGAGGCGTATCGAGTAGGCTTAGGTTGATGTTTATGGAGTAATAAATCCCCAATAACTATTAATGCTGTTGACTGGACAATAATTATTAGATCGAGATGTGAACTTAATTGAGCCGCCGCCGCCGCCGCGCAAACAGTATTTCTTTTGCGTTGAGACGACCTCAAAATTTTATGGTAAGGCTTATTAGCATTACTTTTTATACAAAACAATACGAAAATATATTTATGAGAGTCTGACCTTACAGTCTCTGTAAATTTCCGATGTAGAACTACCTCAATTGCTGTGGTCGACGTTATCGTTTAGATGCAAAAAATCACTAAAAGCATGTAGGCCAACTCGGGTCAAGGTCATGAATGTTACACTGCAAAGACTGCAAAGGGTTGGCGTCGTTAGTAGGTGATCTCACAGTAGACATACTAATGTTAACATAACATAACATAACATGAGCTTTTATTGATCCATCCATGAACAAAAATAACAAGATTGTGAAATACAGGTGTAGTAAATAGGGATACAAAAGGAGGGACCTAAAGGGATGATGAATCCCGCTGGGCAGGGCCCCCTAAGTACCTGGGATTTGTAGGTGGAGGTGAAGACAACTAAGGAATCAAGGGTAGTGGGAGACATAAACTAAACATTAAAGCATTATTTGATGCTAAACAGAAACTTAACTAGACTAAGCAAAACAAACCAAAACTAAGCACAATACAAAATTATGAAATAATGAAAATGGGTTAAGGATGAACAACTAAATAAGCACGCAAACGTTTTTTAAATAATCTAACAAAATGTACACTAGTAACAACAATAGGCAAATTGTTCCAAACAGTTGGTCCGGCTACCTTTATAGAGAATTTCCGTGTGTTTGTATGAGCGAGTATAGTTCTATATGCAGAAGCTGTCCTAGTGTTGTGAGAGTGAATGACAGAACCAGTATTAAAATAAACATAGAAACGAATATAGTTTTCTATATATAAAAATACTGGATAGGCCTGGAATAGGTTAACATTTATAAGTTGAAAATAAAGCCAGAATTACTAACAATTTCATAACTAAAATTGCAATTAACACATAATCACAACTCTGTCGTCAGAGTCAGTGAAGCAAGTTCTTACCTCGGAAACACCAATTTTCCTGGAAGAGATAACTTAGGAGCGCTGTTTCCAATAGAGAAAATGTGTAACTTCTTGGCTAAGAGACCAATCTGTAAGAAATACACACATTCTTAGAAATCTAATAGCAAAGTTTTACACAAATGGCACCTAATAATTATAATTAGGAAGAGGCTACAGATGAAACTAAAAACACAATTGCAAATAACATTAAGTAATTTGTTTGATTCATTCACTAATTATTTCATTACTTGGTTTCACAGTGCAGCAGATTGGACTAAACTTACAGAATAATTAAGTTAAAATTGTATACCGGTAATTGATGCAAATACTACGATATGTTACCTGTCTAAAATGTCACTTTGTGGCTGCTTTTGAGATATTGCAAATTAAAGTTACAATTTTTCATAATGATATTTAATTATCTGAATTATATTAAGTTACCCATACCAAAATGCTGTGCCTAGTAATATTTATGAGAAGCTAGAATACATGCATAATTGCATATGTCTTTGAGTTGCATTAACAAAGAATAAAAAAAAATGGTCATGATAAATCTATGTACTTGACTTAGTCAATTGCATAATTTAACATATTCATCAGGTGCCTAATCTAAAGTCATGAGATACACATGACATCAGTTTTTTCACAGTCAAAAGTTGGTGATGACTCAATTAATATCACCATTCTCGGACTTGAATCAAGAGTTCGTCAATAGCAGCCTGGACGAGCTTCTGTGCAGAGAATACATCAGTATAACTGCATAGCCTAACCAATCCAGTTCATGCTTACCGGGTTCTCTGCGGGTCGGGTAGCAACTCTGACCATAACGTTTGTGCTGAATATGTATGATGAAAAGAAAACCTGAAAGAAAAATTGTAAACATGCCACAGCCTCTTCCTTGGTAAAGGCTTTTGGAAGTTTTGGTACCTATAAATCACCCCTAAAGTTTATAAAAGATGTGTTAATTCTAAACAATAATACCGCAAGAAACGATGATGCGGTGATGTGATGATGCGATGATGTGATGATGCGATGA
>JAQFXW010003493.1:0-11856 GCA_034693945.1 Dendrobaena attemsi
CACCCGCCGCGTAAGGACCTTGAACAAGTTCTTCACTCACAATTGCTCGTGGCGCTTCGGCGTGTAAACTCCGACACTCCTTCCAGCTGTAGTCGGGACCGCCTCTAAGTAATAGACTTGAAGGGGCGGTATAGAAATGTGTGAATAAATAAATAAATAAATAAAATAAATAAATCTGTGCAAATGTAACGTTGTTGAACTATTCCGTAATCTCTTCGTAACGCTTCGAATATTGCTGACGTTGCCTATAAGTTGCTGAACGAGGGTTTTCATAGCTGAAATTCATCAAATCGCATCTGAGATTACAAATGTCGCAGGCAGCGGCAGGCTCGCTTAGTTGGATAAGCCACGATTTCGATCGCAAAAAAATTGCCGATAAACTAGATTTGGAAGAGCTAATTCGAGAGTTTGCAGCATTGAAAGCCAGAAGAGTGAAATTTCAATAAATGATGCCAATTTTTTAGTATTGAAACTTCATGACCGTACATGTAGTAGGCCTACGTGGCTAATAAAATGACTAACTTAAATATTTTAAATTTCTTAATGTTTAGAATTATAGTTTCAATGCACATTGTTTTAGTTTGTTTAGTATACCTAGGGCCTATATAATAATTTACTAATAATTTAGCAGTATAGGGCCTATTGGTGCTAAGAATCTCCGACATCGTTATGTCTTCAATTGTCCTGTTCGAATATACCTACAAAATCTACATTTTCTGTTTGAGGCGGCAATATTTCATCCCGCCTACGCACTAAAAATCCATAGATCCGGGCCTGTGTAGAAGTCATTAATTGGATTGTGCTGTGCCTTGCACTGGATTATAATTATGAAAAAGAAAACTATCAAAAAATTACTACTATGCAACCGTATCGCATTAAGGATACAAATAATTATTTTAATGGTGCTTCATGATGTCATACATCGTCTTTGATCGAATGTTATTTCGATGCTTACCTCTTCTTCGTCAGTGTCAATCGAAATCCTGAATGGTCTGCAGTCTGGTCGTCTGCAACACAAAGTCTCAACAACCTTACGTTACCATCGTAACCATAAATTGAAACAAATTAGGCCTACGCTGACTGCTAAGCATAAAATCCAAGTGGAGAGTGACACCGCTTACAGCTATGAGTGTTGCACAATTGTATCACTTGTAGGTCTAGCAGTTTGTTCCCAAAGCAAAAAAAACAGCATTCAATATGTTGCAAGTAAACAACCCAACGGTCCTTCAGTAACCAGACGAATTGAAGCCTTGAAGTTGCTCTAGTTCTCTTTTCGTAGTCATTTAATCTGGCAGTAGAAGAGACCTTGCGTCAAAAGTTAGGCATGATTTTAGAATCCAATAATAGGCCTACTGGAAACAGAATTAGTGGATCGCAGAGACATCGTTCAATCACACTGCACTGCCGATACCCATAACAAAGCCTACTTCTGAAAACAGATAGACATACGCATATACAGGGTGAGGCATTAAAAAAACCTACGTTCTTTGCCAATATTTATATCAAAAGTAGGAATTTTTATACAACATTTTACAGACTGAAAGGCAATTCATATTTACAGAGCAAACGTTATTCAACTTCTAGTGACGTCACCCACTATTTTTAATGATTCAATAAACGTTTAATAGTTTTTTGCTAATATTTCTGCCAAAAGTAAAAATCTACTAATAAAATTCCACAGGCTTAAAGGTAATTCATATTTACATCTAACTGTCAAATTTTACCAAAGTATTTTAAATGCAACAAAAGTTACAGCATTTTTAGTGAGTCCACCTGCTGTATTCCGATGATTCAAAAAAGTGTAACGCAACAAATTTTACAAGAAGAAATGCTGTAACTTTCGCTGTGTTTGAAATATTTTGACAAAATTCGGTTGTTGGATGTAAAAATGAATTACTTTTAAGCCCATAGAATTTAATGATAGATGTTTACTTTTGGAAGAAATGTAAGCAAAACACTGTTAAACGTTATTTGAACCATCAAAAAACAGTGGGTGACATCACTAAAAGTTGAGTAACTTTTGTTGTGCTAAAAATATTTATGTGAAATTTGGCAATTACATGTAAATCTGAATTGCCTTTCAAGTTGCAGAATTTTATTTACATATTCCCACTTTTGCCGAAAATATTGCCCAAAAACGTAGCAGTGTCTTTTTTGCCTCACCCTGAACAGTAGATGTGCTAACAAATTATCCACTGTCATTATAGTCCAAATTGAGATCTTCTTATATCTCTGATGTCAAACACACGAAGAAGCGGAACCAACTTATTCACGTATACGCTAAGTCAAAACAATATCTGTAAGGCAGCCATGGTCAATATTTATTGAAGAACTAAAGGACGAAAGTAATTAACAATGTAGTGAATGGTGCAACCATCTGTACTTGCTCTTGTACTTGATGAAACCCACATGTTTTCTTCTGAGTTCTCCTTCTGAAGACAACTAATGTGAACTTGTTTGTGTGAACTTGTATGATTTTTCTGCCAACATATATAAGTGGCTGTTTTACTACTACATTACTACTTTTGTACCAAGTGCATGTTTATGAGTGAAGCTGATACGAAAATAAATTGTTACGTATGATGGTGCTTGGAACTTGAACGCAAGAGAGATAAGAGGCCTAAGACAAGCAATCGCCTGTGAGTTGCTTAGCTAAATATAAGGAGGAATTCGGTTGATTTAAAGACGTATAAATACGTTGTGGTCGGTTAGCCAGACCGTCGTTGTTTTGTCACGACACTAAAGCCCAGTGTATATACGCACTGCAAACACGGGACGATGGAACCGATCTCATAAGAAGCTTAGTTCTATACAGGCACGTAGCACGTGACATAGAGATATACTATTATCACAAATAAACAAATAGCTTAACATCACAGTAACGCATGCTTAGTACTGAGCAGGTTTTATAGTCTCTGCATATCAATGTGAGTTCAATCATCCATCCAGACTTTACACTGTACTCCACCGACAGAGCACGATCAATTTTTGGTCTATACTTCATTCCATTTATCTTAGTCATTATACTTTAGAATATAAGTTTATGAACTATCATTCCTAGATTTGTGTCTACATGTATGTTCAATGGGTAAAGTCTGCCTACGTTATAGCCTACAATGTCTTACATGTAGCTCCTTCTTTTGGATTAGACACGTTCTCGGCATATATTATTCTATAACGCTGATTACAATCATATCTGAGTGGTTGAAACTTATTGTTGTGCATGTGTGGTGGACGATTTATTCGACTGTATAGGGAATCTTCTAACATTGCTTTACCTTGAAAAGACGATTTATAGTGAATCTGCAGAACAAGATACCGAACTGACGTCTGCCCTCCAATCTGAAAGCCGACATCTACAACCGTATAACAAGAGAAAGCCATTGTTCTCCAGAAGGAATATTTCTCACTTAGTATCAAAGAATGGAAGAGGAAACTCGTTCAGACCTTCACCATGCATATACATGCATATACATGTGATGTTCATGCACAAACGCTTTGCACTTTTCTCATACATTGGTCTATTGTGTTAAATTCAGAGTTGAACTCACATTTGGCCTTTGTATTTTTGGATGAATTATCATAAATTAGCATAAGAATAATTAATTCAGAAGATGAATAATTAAATTAATTCTAAGCAACACAAGAAAATTAGAAAAGATTTATACAAGTGAAGTACTGCAGTAGAGAAGTTGTTTTAAAAGTAATAGGCCTACATAGTACATAGATCTATGCGTAGAATTAAATAAAATAGGAAAATATCAAGACAACTTTGAGGAGAACTTTGAAAACGCTAGCTAAGTAGCCTAATTGCAGTAATGACGATATTACAATTTATTATTACATCCATGTAAGACAGTTAACGTAATGAATACCATAACACCATAATAGTCCTATTTATATTTACATATAGGTCTATACATAAATTAAATGATCGTTCAATATGTTCTTTTATCATTATCTGGGTCTAGAATACTTCATAGTTACTCAACACACACACTCCATTGATCAAGGATTACGGCGATGACAGACTGACAGTGACAAACGATCAAAGAGAAATTATTGTCTTGGCACCTTTTGGCACTTGCGTCGGAGGTGCGTCTCGTGCCCAGGCAAAAATTATGTTATTAGAAGCAGTCGTCCTGCATGCGCTGTAGCACTGCTTCCTGTAAACAGACAACAATGCTTTTAAGCCAGCGTATTATTAAAGCCATTCGAAGCTGAACCTTCAGATTAAGCAGCAATCACCGATCTCAAGGCACCGAACACACATCAACCGCATGACCATTGCTATTGGCCTTACGCGACGGTCCTATGAAACATTCGATCGCCATCATTAAAAATGGCGGAATCAACAGACGAAAATGTACAACATCTTCAGCAGACGGTCGTTGAGACTTATTGGTAAACCAAGTTTGATGTTACTTTATGTGCGACAATCAATTAGGCCTAGGACTCTAGGTCTATTAATATCCCAGATGAACAAAAGACTTATAAGATTTGTAAGTTAGACTACAAAAGACCTAATTAGAGCTAAACTGTAAAAATGAAACTATGCTCAAACTGCATCTAATTCACAATTTGAAGAAATGTCATATTATGATATTTTATAACACGCACAAATTATTTTCATTTGTTTGGGCCCTCCAAAATTTAGGGGCTCTATAGAGGCGCGCATGTAGTGCGCCCATACACAAATCTAGTCTAGGCCATGGACAGTGATGGACTGAGTATTAATTTATGTAGCTCTCCACAGCTCTTGCATAAACAGCGCGAACTTCCCATCTCTCGTCCACCGCTGCCTAGATGCTTGTGACGTTATCTTGCGGAAAGGTCTCCGCCCCATCCTGAGCATGTAAGCCTCCCTCCCCATCAAAGCTGGTGGACTTGGTATTCGTCGAGTGTAGTCGCTGCCACTTCCAGCCTTGTTGGCCTCTGCTGCGTGCACTCTTCCACTCGTACCACTCCAGTCCTCCATACTCAGATGTTTGCATATACTTCAGTGGATCCAGAATACCAAGCAATGCTTAGGCATTAGCAGATGCAGAAACCACAATTTCTCAACCCAAGCAATCATCACACGACTAATGCAGAGCATCGCACGATGACTGACCCACTGCACTGACCCACTGCACTGACCCACTGCACTGACCCACTGCAGAACACAACAATGCATCCCTCCTCCTCCTCCTCCTCCTCCTCCTCCTCCTCTTCTGTTGGCGCAATTACTGGTCTTGTCCTTCCAGCTGCAGGTCAGATACGCGTCGTGTACGTAACGCAACAGGAATACTATATAGCGCCACAATTTATCTATTTGTATGATTTCCCATGCACTCAAGTCATTATAATATTATAAAGACTTAAATGCTATCTCAACGCGGTGTTTCAGCGTTAAAACTCAGCATGTGCCAAATTATAATACGAGATGACTATATTATTATAATATGTGCAGTGCCGTAATCGTAATCTCAGAATTTCTATAGCGCTACTTGAAGGCAAAGTGCAGAGCATCAGCTAATTCCCGAGCGCTGCGTCGAATCAGAATGATTGTCTAAAGGCAAGTTCGTGGTGGTCAAGTGTGAGTTCATATGTATATATTAGCACGCATAGGCAATACATGCATATAATATTATATAAGGACATATACTTGATGTCTACTTTATACATGTGGATATGATAAAATTATATTATACGAACTTCGTATACATGCAATATCCCTTATTCGTTGGCACAGTGCGTATAATTTTTACGAGTGTAGCTATCGATTGCGATATAGGCAACGTGTTATAAAACTTCTGTCGAGTCTTTCATTTTCTGTCTGTGTCTTCCTATCGTTGTTACTGTCTGTCTTTGTCTCTCTATCTCTGCCTGTCTGTTTGTCTCTCGCTTCCCAGCACTAAGCGACCGTGAAGAGCTTTATTGCCCCTCAGACGATCAGAGAGCAGCATTCTGTTCGCCTGCATCAACCATCCGACTATAGACCTATTCATTGCAGTAATAACTAGAAATTGAAATGGGAGACTTAACAGTCTTAACTGCACATATTATACTGCCTTCGATTTAACTACGCAGCTATAATGTATCACGTAATATACCGCTAACGTGTAGACCTACGACTCTAAGTCAGAATGCACACAGAGGCTCAGAGAGCGTCGGTGAGTTTGAAGAAATTTGGAATCATTGTGGCATATTTTTACACCCTTAGCTTGCGTATATTCGTAGCGTCTCCTAAACCATCTGACAATCTTAGAAAGCTTCGGTTAAGTCAACTCATAAACAACTAAGATGTGCAAACGTTTGGATGTTATCCCTATTCAGCCTTAAAGTTGAAGCAATCTATATAAATGCCACAGGGAATGGTGGACTTAACTTCAACAGTTAGCATAGGCCGTATGCAGATTTTGATGATGTTTAATTTCACGTTGGTTTAGTTACGAATACAGCTACATTAGCCTTCCTCTATATGGAAATGATGGATGGCCCGTCAACGCCCAGTCGAGATCAACAAATCACTACATGCACTCATCAGAACGCTAGACTGATTCCCCAAATCATCCAAGCTGAATCCAATTGAGAATCTCGGTCATAAAGTAACCTTGCAGATTAACCAGAGATATGAGTGCGAGTAGATCTAGTTGGTCATTGCCCTATGGAACCGTGTCGCTTGCACCCATGCATGACCACCTCATCAAGCATGTCTATTGCAATTTCAAGACGGTTGTAACAGGCTGCTAATAGTAAAAGAAATGGTTGGTCCGTGAAATATTGACGCAAAGACCGGTCTTTTTCAAATTTTACCGTATGATGGAAAAGGGCTCTCACGATAGTGATGTAAGAGTTCATTTTATCACATTTCATGTGCGCATGCCTACATAAAATCAGCAGCTGGATTGATTGAAAGAGCGACTGGCCAACTACTTGCATACTTGAACCAGTCTTAGTCTATTAAAGAAAGGTCGGAAAGAGTGGATTTGTTATGAGGAATGGATGATTTTCCAAGAAATCTGATTAGTAAATAGAAAGTCAAAGATCCAGTAGACCACAGATTGTAACAACGACGACGATGACGACGATGACGTTGGTGGTGATGGTGGTTGTGGTGGTGGTGGTGGCGATGGTGGCAGTAGTAGTGGTTGTGGTGGTAGTAGTGGTGGTGGTGGTTGTGGTGGTCATTGCTGAGTAGCAGTAATAGCCCTAGTATATCTTACCAGACGGAAGCTTTTGTCGTTTCCGGTTCTTCGCAGCCAAAGAGCAGCATGTGATGAGCTACGGAAGCCTTAGCCAACAACGCATCGAGCTGTGCTACAATTATTATATTATCATCGATTTTTAATATATACCTCAGCGTAAATATACATCCATGCTGAAAACCGCTTAACCAATTTTTGCACCGACGGAAACGGCCTCTGTTGTCATAAGCTGTCATTAAACTGACACACACACACACATCCATGATATTGAATATGACAGGAACGTTTTACTCATTCGTAAATGACAGTATTATTGACAAAGGCAATGCATGAAGAGAAAGCATTACAGGATTTTTCTTTGTCACGCATTAGACCATTGATTAGACCCGTGTTTGAAAACCGATCGAATTCGTCGATGCATTGGCATTTAGCATCAAGGCAATGCGAATATGAAGACATATTGCACAAATGTGTGTGCAACATAATACTCTGGACATTCGAAAGCACCTCAAAGGCTCCGAATGTTATGCATCGTTCACGCTCCATGTGTTGGAGTATTGGTTGAATAATAGTTGATGCTTTCCATGTGCATTATTTATTGAAAGGTCAGAAGCCGGAGCAGAGCTTTCCCTTTGAGTCAAAAGCAGACAAGACTGAAATGAATGATTTTAGCAGCATTTTATGCACAGTCCATCATCATCATCATCTGCCATATGCACAGATTAGTCCTAAAGAAACGTCTGTCATAATATTCATATCCAGATCTTTAGTCGTTAAGGGACCAATTCTAGTCTACGCATGCGACACATTAGTCGATCATAAATATTACGGGACCATCTGTTTATACAGAGACCACGTGGTATATGCATTATGCACAGACCATCTCTCATTATGCAAAGTCTATCTGTCTCGAGCCTAAATCAAATCTGTCGGACGCAGAATAATCTGTTGGTCAAACATATTAAGAGACCATATTCTTGGTTGTTATATTTAAATATTAATTACCTTTAATCCAATGGAATTTCATTAAATTATTTCAACTTTAGGCGGAAATATTAGCAAAAATCTGTTAAAAGTTATTTGAATCATCAAAAAGCAGTGGGTGACGTCATTAAGCGTTGAATAACTTTTGTTCTGTATGAAATATTTTTGTAAAATTTGACATTTATAAGTAAATGTAAATTGCCTTTCAGCTTGTAAAATGTTATGCAAACATTCCTACTTTTGACAAAATTATTAACAAAAGCAAAGGGCTTCTTTTTTACCCACCCTGTAGAGACGATTTCTTTTCTTCCATAAAATAAATTATCCTCTTTTGTATAATTTACATATATTACATATATTACATATATTATATATACATATAGGCCTACATATATTATATGTAGGCCTAAAGACCATCTTTCATAGATTAACGTATGACCGGGTTGCCGTTAGCATAGGCAAATAGAAGTTTAGTTTAGGCCTAAGTAGGTAAAAGAAAGGCTCCATACTCTATTGGTTAGATAAGGCAAAACACAGCGCAAAGTAATTTAGAAAAATTATACCGTTCTAATTAAGAAGTAACACGTAACGCAACGTACAATAAGGAGGCAAACTGAGGTCAGACAAAGTAGCCTATACACTTACAGCTATATATATTTATTAAATCGGATATTTGCACAAAACCTCTTCAAGTGGATTACCAATCAGAGGTGCTCCCGACTCCAGCTCTGCTACGGTGTCGGTGTTAACGCGACACCGTAGCGTTTTAAGCTATTTGTTAGGCAACTACAACAGGAATCCCACTCGCGGACATTCTTTGCTCAAGAGACACTGAGAAACTTACTAATGTAGCTGTCGGCAGACGGAGCACTCCATGCACTGCAGACATATTCGTCTTCCTATTTCAACAACAAAAAAGCTATGACTATTAAAGCTGCTAGGGTAAGGTCATACAGTTTAGACGAACTATAAAATTGTAAATGTCTATTAAAACATCGTCTAAATTCTGGAATAGGCCCTTATACATGACAACAAAAATCAACCGTACGAAAACTAATCGTCAATTATAAATTCACTATGTTCATTCAAAAAAGACGCATTTGTTTAAATTCAAACCCGAAAATATAAAAAATATGAAATCTTAATGCATGCCTATGGTTTCTGTTAAGATATAGGCTTAACTAATTTCTTCTAATTATTCCCGAAGGATGTTATCTGGGAAACACTTCGGTCCCAAAGCACGTGCAAGTTCAACATATCTCAATCTTAGCAAAAACAATTTCAAATCAGAGCCAAAGAACAGACGACTTATTTTCATTTATTCTGTTCTGAACGTCCAATAAAGCTCTCTTGGTGCTGACAGCAAATCACAATACTGCTCTTGGTCATACAGTATTATGTTGGCTATACAGTTGTGAAGCAGGAGAATGAGGTGAGGAGAAGTGGAACGAAGAAGAGGAGGAGGAGGAGAATTGAGAAGAGGAGGAGAAGTGACAGGAGGAGAAGGAGAAACTAGTCGAGGAGGAGGAGACAGATGAAAGAACAACTTGATCGATGGTTTCTGAAGAATTGGTATTGCGTGCTTTGACAAATGAGTCGAATGCTTTCACCTGCTGCATTTGCTGGCGTACAGAGGAGTCAAATGAAAATTGCAATGAAGTGCTATTTTGTCGACCCTGAATTATTGCTGTCCATATCAGGAAGTGCTACAGCAATTCTTCACCCGCAATTCGTCTCTGTAATGATTCATTCGTGCAACAATTGACGTCAATCGGTGGAGCAACAGAGCTCTACAGGAGAAGACCTGCTATGGTATATATAAGACCTGCTATGATGTATTTAAGGTCTTATATATTATATCCGTATCTGCTTAGTCTGAGACTCTGAGTATAGAGATAAATGAGATGAATGGTAATCTCGTTTACGTGCTGAAGGTTTGAAGATGGTGAACACCTGATTGCCAGCTTAGGTTGTCAGATGGTCCGATTATACGTTGCCACTCCCAATACAATCCCATTGTCATTTGCATCATTGTCTGCTGGTAATCTGGCTATTCATGCATGGGAGGAGCGGCTGTCCACTCGCTCGCTCTTTTTGTGTCTATATATAGGCCTATGCGTCCAACCGCAAACCTGTTTGCACATATAAAAAGGCACTATATAAATGCTCCGATTCACATCGATCCATTCATCCTAACACTGCTCGCACTCTGCATGGCAGTGCCAAGTCTGGACGCAGGAGGGCGCCGACACCGATGCGTGTTAAACTAAAACTGTAATTTTAGGTCTATGATAATTATGATATGAATGGATATATAATTGCATAATACGTATAGACTATAGCCTACATAATTCATCAGTCCTTGATTCCTTAGTCGTGCGTCCATCAAAGCAACCGTCGATCCATGGCACGAACTCATACATGTAGGCTATACATAGTTACAAAGTATTATGTAGATTGTAGAGTACATAATTATTTTTTTCACATGTATTCTTCTGCGTCCAGCAGAGGCTCTCCCAGTGTCCTACCTGCACCTAATCGTGGTGGTGGGGGGTGAGCAGACAACTATGGGATTGCCTGGTTAGGCTAAGCCATCAGTGAAGAAGGCGTTGGCCGAAGAAGAGCGCCACACGAGGTGAACATGCTCTCACCAGGAACCCTGAAAGTGCTGGTTAACGCTGGAGGCAGGTGTTGGAAGGACACCTGAAGGTGAAGGAGACATGAAATTTAACGAATAAACCTAGAAAAGAGGCTTGATCGTCGGCGCCTGCCCGATAGAAGAGGAGAAAGAAAAGAAGACATAGCCTACATACATATACACATTGGTCTATACTACACAGAAAATATTCATACATAGATACAATGTTATATATAGGCCCCTACACATGACTGAACATGTCTACATACAATCATATCATACATCGGCTTACATAGATACACACATTTGCATAATTATGCCCTATCTACACACAGGAAGCGGTGCATGCACACACAACCTTGAAACTGTACTATACAATATTTATAAGTCGACATAACCTAGACTGCAGCAGGGTAATAAAGCATAATATGAGCTGTTAGCTTTGTCGAAACGAACACATGCAGTCTGCACTCTGCATATACAATTATACATGTATAGACTTCGATAGACTTTTTTTATATTTGTGCGCAATTGTTCGAATGGCTCCGCAGAGATGCATATAAGGTCGAGTCAATGGCGGTCTACGCGGTGCTGTTGGATTTGTTTTCCATGCATGCATCGCAACAATTAATCTTTTACGAGAGCAGTATACGCAGACGATGCATGCATGGATTAGGACGACTGCACCACTGCCTACACGAAGCCCCACGTACCCTACAGAAACAACTGAAGCCATGATGAGTCAGTCTAGCAGACGTACAAAGTCATTGCGCATGCTCTTCAACGTGTCCATTCGGAAAGCCTTGCTAAGTTCCCTGCAGTCTACGTCACAGCGGTGTCATCAACGCAACAGATTTCGAAATATTGCAGCCTTTGCAGGTTAAGACTAAAGACATACATTTCGCTGGGCCATGTAAGCTTACGCCCTATAGCCTACAGCTCAAACATCATCATCATTATCATCATCATCATCATCATCATCATCATCCTCGTCGTCGTCGTCGTCATCCTCATCATCATAATAGTAATAATAATATTCGTTTA
>JAQFXW010003494.1:0-11855 GCA_034693945.1 Dendrobaena attemsi
AAACCACACAACAGAACAGCGCCTTTGGCAGCTAACAGAAACTTAAAATAAATTACTGCCTGTATGGGGCTTGAACCGATGATCATCGGATCTGACCCTGCTCAGCTTATCGACCAACCGCTCTCTCCGCTGAGCTACGGACCCACCCCATTAACATGTCCCTGCGCTACCACAATCATAAAGAGTGGTTAAATCATAGAATAATACTCTGGCATGAAGCTTTAATGACTTAAGTTCAGTTCAGGTTGATTCATCCTCGTTCGCTAGACTGTGTTGTAAATTGAGATGCCTTGAATGGCTGCCATAAACGTCAAAGGCTAAATTCGACTTCTGTAATAACCTGTATCATTCATTCATACTATGCCAGTAATCATACTGCGTTCTTGTCAGTATGAGTGTAATAAAAAGAGATTATCATTATTATTATTGGGCGTGGTAGTGTAGTGGTGAAGGTTGCCGCCTTGTAACCGAAGTGTTGCAGGTTCGAATCCCACTCACCGCGTAGGGACCTTTAGCAAGTCCTTCACTCACAAGTGCTCAAGCGTGTAGAACTTCAACATACCTTCGGTCTGTAGTCGGGACCGCCTCTGAATAGTAGTGGACTGTAAGGGGCGGTATAGAAATACACACATACATACATAATTATTATTATATTAGGTATACATGCCATAATTATATCTTGAGATAAGCATGTCATATCAGTCTCACTTACATTATCTGGTAACACAGGCAACTGATTTGGAACAGGACAGACAAAGCTGACTTTCTGCAAAGACAAAAAGCAAACAATTAATATATGTATTGAAGTTCTCACACATATTTACTATTTAGATATACATTCAAGTATGCACAAGTATGCAAGTTACTTAAAATGTGCTCTATAAGAGTTCTCAAACATACATACACAATAGATACAGACTGTACACACAGACCCGTAACCACAGTTTTGAGTCTTGCTTCACAGAAGGCTTTACGTAAATCATTCAAGAAGGTCAGACTTAAACAAGAGACAGTTACCTCGTTGCCGATAGCAACATTCTCTCCCGATTTGAACGACTGCAACTTAAACAAGGCGTTCAGAAATGGCAGGACTGATGAACCGGTCCTGCAACTCAGCTGACTTGAGATGTTGTCAAGTAAACGGTAGAAGATCTCATACCACGGAAGACAGCTGCAACACATCAGCACGACATCAGGCATACAGGGATATTTACTCACACAAAATGACAATAAAAGTGCATACACACACACACACACACACACACCTACACACACAGAGTTTCCAGTCTTGCTTCTGGAAACAATGGCTGAACATAAATCGTTCAATGAAGACAGAATTAGACAGAGGCGAAGAGCATCATAAAGTGAATCTGATTGATTCCTTTCTGGCTCTTACAAATGTATATGTACATTGTATGTATATTTTTTATTTGCGATTGACGATGTTACCAATAATAATAATGATATAAAACTAGGTTCTAGTTCTAGTAATTGTGCATACATTCATGCACACCAACATGTCTCCAGGAGTTAAAAGTTTTGTGTAGGTAACATTAATGTCTTTAAGGTCATGACAGGAGACTGCCAGGGGTGCAACAGCAGAGGGCAACATATGACCTGCTGATCGAGTCTGGCCAACAGGGACCTTTGAACCAGAACTTAGCATACATGTCCCATTGTCCCTTCTACTGTATTAGCATTGTGCCTGGCACTTCAAAAAATGTAAATAAAAATAGAAAGTAATGCACATGACAAATACTTGTCTTGAAGGAAGATCCCACACTCTGGTTCGCTGATTAAACTGATCATGAACCCCATTTCAACTTTGTTGGAGCTCAGTTTTGATTTGTGATAATTCAGCACAAGATTCCAAATTAATGGAATTGGTTGAACTTCAATGCAATAGTAAGATGTAAAGAAAAATACTTGAATACCACGCGATTCAGTTTAAAAAAACTGTACATTTCTGAGGATTCTTACCCTTTGACTTAGATTTCATGCCCTAAAAAGTTGCATTATTTCCAGGCGCCTAAGTTTTTGTGAACTGGAACATGAAAGCAAAAAAATGCAAAAAACCAAGCATTGGCAGCTGACAATTTCTCCAATGAGCTTTGAACATTGTTAGGCATGATGGTGCAGTGGGATAGTCGCCACATTGCGTCCGAAGGGTCGCAAGTTCGATTCAGACCCAAGCTTTTAAGAAAAATTTCCATAAGGACCTTAAGCAAGTCCTCTGAGTAGGCATGGACTTGAAGAGAATATTTACTTACACATAGAAATTAATAAATAAAACAAAGATATATTAAAGTAACATTCCCGATTTGTCTAGTTAGAATAAGTGTCGTATATCATATTAAATATAGGACAGCACACAAATGGATAAATTGTAATGACCAACAGTTTTATGTATTTTTAAAAGAGTACACAGTATAAACTGAAAGCATATTTTGCTTTGTTTAATTGCATTGTAGGACCGTAGACATTAGGATAATTGTTTTTCATCATGAAAAAGTCTTCATTTCCTCCAACCTCTATTCTACAATATTTTGTTTTAATAAAACCAATATTATCTTTTCATCTGCAGCCAATGAGTCTGTAAACATAAGCACTTGAGCTGCCCTTAAAATCTGATGTCATAACATATTAATAGAAGCTGCCATAGATCTCTGTATTACAGGAAGTCTCCAGATTCTTACATTAGATCATAATTATGCAAGTTATAGTTGGATGTGAATTCATTCAAATCAGAAATCTTCTATGTCATACACACTAATCCATCAAAACTATGAAAAACTCAGTGGAAAATCTTACAAAGACTACTGGTAAATGATGGTGTTCGAGTAAAGGAGTTTGGCTTTAACTGTAAATGACATCTCACTCAAGAAACAGCTTTCTATAGTCTTAAGCAATTGAGCAGCTGTGCAAATGGGTCTAGACTCTAGAAACTGCAACTCCTGGTCATTAAGGAATTCAAAAGAAAACATTGTACAAAATACCATTTCAAAACATGCACTGTCAATCATTCATTTGCCGATAATTAGCCTTATATTGGTGTTACTGCAAACAGTTAAAATGAAACACATTCCACAAAAGAATCAGGAGCAGGAAAAGAACATCTGATTGGCAGGCTTGACACTGACACACCCGGCACAAGAATAACGCTAGCAATTATCAACAGAACAAAAACCACCAGAAAAGCCCCCAACCAATTAAAGAAATGACAAGACTTGACAATAACCACACCATCTCAAGAACCTAACTTTACAGATACACAAATCCTAGGGCCAACAAACCGAAAGGGAACTGATATGGAGCACAATGAATGCATTTGGCAGCACATGGAGCAAACACATTGAAAGGCATCGATTTCATTCTACCGTTATCAGTACCAGTACCATTCGCTGAGTTTTATCCACCAACCCTTGGCAACGTCTCAAAGAAGCATTACACATCAGCTTAGAACTCAACAACAGCACACGAACAATTGAATGAAGAAACTATTGAGTGAATTAACATACATTAGGTTCTCAGTCAGCCATTAACCATTCAGTGAACAGATAATAGTTAACTACAGATTTAAAAAATCATTTGACCAATGTCAGCAGTTCAATATGCTTGATGTTAAACACAAAGTTCAAACATAATTTGGAGACTGAAATGGCAGAATCAATTTTAAGCACGTCGTTGGGCTATCAGCTAAACACATCTTTAAAAATGCCACCCAACGATCCAGATGTGCTCCCAAACTGAAGCTCATGCTATCGCTACCAAATAGAACAGACTACAGATATTTCAGGTACATGGGGAAAAGAAAGGCGGCTGAGGACAGTGGGACGCTAAATTCACAATTCCAGTGGAAGACAGTTCTAACAATAAGCCAATACAGGCAAGACTCCCAGATGAGCATTAACTCCATATGTTTGGGAAACAACAAGAAGCTCCTTTGGTGGAAAAGTGAGCGATGGAGGGACAAGCACATGACGAGACTGAAATTCACAAGGTTCCAAACACATACGGTAAGGGTTTCACTCCTTGCTACAAACAGAATATATCAGTGAATGTCTCACTAAAATTGTCAGTATATATGTACCATAAAAATAGTTAATAATAGTTCCACTAAATAGAAACTAAAAAAATATTGAAAATGCAGTTACCTAATTAAACACAGGCAGGTTTGTGTTTGTGATGACGTTCGACAAAAGCCAAACTTAAATCGACTCTCAATGTCCGTGAGGACAAACGTGAAATGTTCGTCTGTTTTATTGCTGAAAAAAGAAAATGATTAATTATTAGGTACAGCTTACGATTATTATGCTATTCAACTGTGCCTAAATTGAAGCAAATATATAACTCCCTTGTGAATAGCATCTTGGACAACATTCACCATTTGCTAATGTTTACTATTCAAACAATTTAGATACCAGATAATAACAAAGTTAAAAAATATCTTTATATGGTCAAAGAAATCAAAATATTTATCCACATGTTTAATCACACGTCCTATGTTAGTTGTTAACACACAATTGTCACATATGGAGGAATATCTAGGAAATAAGTAAGTAAGTAAGTAATTTATTTGCCACATGAAAAATCAGAAAAATGCACAAAACAAAAAAGAACTTAAAAAGTGGCAGGTACCGGAGAAGTCACGCAGGACTCATCTAACCGGTCACCTAGGTTATAGTTACACTAGGTGACCAGTCCAACGAGGAAAATGTCTAGGTAGGAAACATAGGAGGGGATATCTAGATATCACAAAAACTTAGACTGAACAGTTCAATTACATTAACAGTGATACAAGCTATGGCTGAACAATCCCATTAGTTACAAAGATTTAGGCTGAATAATCAGATTTCGTAAACAGGTTTAAGCTGATTGGTCACATAACGCTTAGGCTGAAGAATCACATGTATAAGTCACAAACACTTCGGTTGAACAACCACATAAACCACAAAGACTTAGGCTGAACAGTGTGAACATTTATATCACTCTCAAATACTTTTGATGAACAATCACATAAATCACACAAGAAAGTCAAAAATAAATTAAAACTCAAATTAGTATGAGTGGGAATGAACAAACTTACTTGGAATCATCTGATAGGTATGGAAAGGCAAACTTTGGAACGGACTTTAGAACTTCCTACACACACATCAACGTGTAACCATTTTAATATTTTGAGGAACAGTGTATGACACAAAATTAATCAAAATGGCCATACAATAAAAAAAACATAGCTGATATCAGAAGGCATAAACAAACCCTGCCAACTAACAGAACACATGTTATAGAGGAGCTACATGCCTAAATCACTATATGCCTAAATCGTTTTTGAATATTACATACACTAGGCTTGATCTACAATGCATGTGCTTGTTATGCATATTATTGCCCAAACTTTAGCTGCACAAAATTATAACTGGAGGACTTATTGAAACCACTCCCATACAATGAAGCGAGCATGGTGGGCACAAACAAGGCATATTGGTGATTTCTCCAGTGGACCATATTTCTGGAACAGACAGCTGAAAAACACTTTCAATGGATGTTGGTTCACACCCTTTGTGTCAGATCACCCCATTTAGTGCCCTTGCAAGATTCTTAATGGGTGATATATATAATATATATATAAATATATACAAATAGCCAGATGATCACACACTCACAATCCCACATAATAAAGTGGCCTTGGTATCCATGACAACATTCCAGCAGAGCTCTCAACATAA
This sequence comes from Dendrobaena attemsi, assembly GCA_034693945.1. Classification (NCBI taxonomy): domain Eukaryota; kingdom Metazoa; phylum Annelida; class Clitellata; order Crassiclitellata; family Lumbricidae; genus Dendrobaena; species Dendrobaena attemsi. Next base: position 5,730 of record JAQFXW010003494.1, read on the forward strand.
CAACCATGTTATAAAGTCAATGGGGTCTAATATTGTGTATTGCGTTGATGAATTACGGCCATCAGATCAAGAGGGGATGTTTTGGTGCATGAGTCAGGACACTGCCATCTCCAGCTCACCACAGCAAGAGCAACAGAAAGGTTTTTACTGGTTAGAGGCAGATCAAGTGCTGCCACTATCACCGCTGTTCATCACCTGACACTAATCAGCAACAGCAGGAGTGCCTACATGTCCCATGCCCTCAGCCTCCGTTCTCCCTGCCATCACAGGTCACACAGCTTATATTCCAACAGGCACAGTTTGACAGAGTTTCACACAGTGTAACTGCGAAAAGACATTGTATGTACCTGTATAAGAACACTTATATAGCACCATTTTAGTAACTAACAAGGCACAAGAAAAAATAGGACTATGCATGAAACTTCCTCATTGCTGAACAACTCTCATTAAACAACTGTATTTACATATTACAGAAAATTACTGTCAAATTTTGTAACAATAATTAAAATGCAGTTTACTAGAGGAAGTACTATCACGGACAGATCGCACACGTTTGAATAAAGCCTAAATAAGTGGAAATGCACACCTGGACTTAAGTTTACTTAACATAAAAGATCAGAGATTTAAACTCCCAAAGACATGTACCAGTGTACCTACAAATTCACCTACACAGGCGGTAAGTAATACTGCAAGGTGACATAGAAATACGACATTATCTAATGAGTGATTTAAAATCAATTGCGTTTGCAATAACCACATCAGCTGTTGCTCGCATATAATTTATTCAGACTGACTATCCACGCCTCAGATTCACATTTCGGTGTGACATGGTGCAGCCAGCAATCTTGCTTATGCTGGCTCAAACTTGTAGCAGATAAGATTACTGTCATACATGATCATTTCAAACATGTTTAATCATATGTGTGCAATAAAACGCATTTAGTGCAGGAGATAGGTCAGGATCGTAAAGAGTACAAGCAACATGTTGCACGCAAAGGCGTCACAGGTACAGTTAACATTTGTGATGCACTTCTTTCAATACAAAACAATTATGCCACAACTGCCAACCAGAACAAACAAATCCCTATTCAAATTTAAAGTTACTCAATAATCACCATAGCTTCAAATTGTAACTAGAACAAGTTTCTTGAAAAAATCTCTACATGATGAGAATTGACAGAGGCTTTTTCATGAATTTTGAACTGTATGCAGACTTACATATTATTACACAATCTCTCAATTTGATCTCTAGAGGCATTTCCATAGCCATGATACTCACATTAAAACTTCACCTTGGCCCTTGCATCTCACAATCATTTAACTTCATAACCGGTACTTAGTCATAAACTTTCGTAATTATTAAATTATTTATGAATAATATACTAGCATTCCTATTATTATTATTTTGCCACTTCTCTCATGCAATGCATCAACTGATAATACGCCCAAAACAATTTGAACTTGTGCAATACTAATTACGTTCGCGAAGCGTCCGATGCGGGATCGATCTTGTGTAACAACCATGGGCAAGTTGTTTGCGCACATGTGCCTCTGTCACCAGGCAATATAATTTGGTACCGGCGTATGTATGTGTGTATTTCTATACTGCATCTCGCAGACCACTACTATTCAGAGGTGGTCCCGACTACAGACCGAAGGTGTGTCGGAGTTTTACATGCCGAAGCGCTTAAGCAATTGTGAGTGAAGGACTTGCTAAAGGTCCCTACGCGGTGGGTGGGATTCGAACCTGCAACCTTTCGGTTGCAAGGCGGCGACCTTCACCACTACAATGCCATGTCCCATGGCGTAAGCTGGCAAGTAAACGGCAAGTCCTGCAATACACCGGCCCCGTGTCCAGGAACCTTGAGATTCATCCATTGCCGGCTCATGCCAAGGAAAAGGAGATGAGCACCTCCCAATGGGCCTTTGGCCCATGGCTGGACTTAACTTTACTATTTTTTACTTTATCTTGGATTATCACTCCCCCTAGTGCCCAGTTAGTCCTCCTTGCATCTCTTAAAAGGTAGTACATAAGAATCCATGCAGATTTGGAGGCTGCAATGGCATCACTTCATTGGCTTGCAGTGACTGTCTTTAAGTCTCAACCATGAATACTTCAAAACTCCGGAATCAAGCCACTGAAAACTTCCACTTGAGGCATGTTTCATTGCATCATAGATTTCATTTTTAGCTGTGTTTGGGTCAGCCAATTTTCGCAATATTTATAACACAAGTTTTGCATGTAACCTTTACAAGGCTATTTCTACAAGGCACATGTAGGCCTACTGTACCTCATCGTTGTACTTTTCTGGAAAAATCTGCAGGATGTATGGTTCTTCTTTGGCATTAGAAGGTTTAGCAAGTTCCAGGAAAACTTCAAATACATGATCAGGATCTAGCCTATAAAAAACAGTGAAAATAACGAAAATCAGCGGTCAAATGGTGAAATGGAACTACCATATCAACATGATACACTGAAAGAAAGAGAACAGTTTCTTTATTAGAAAACAATAAAGGAATAATTTGCATGATCTGACAAATGAAAGACATATTAATAAACCAATTAGTAATTAGTATTTGCATATCCAACATGTCTAACTTTGCAAACAAGCTCCTTCACGTTTTGACGATCTACTCTGCATGGATTTATATTTGGGAACTACAAATGTCGAATCTAGTTGTAATGCAATGTAATGTACTGTAAATTGACATTTAAGGAGAATTCGAACAGCTCCAGGAACATGCGCTACAACATTTAAGGTTCACGAGAGCACAATTGATGCATAAAGTTTGCACATGTGCTTAATTAGTACAAATGCATAAGTCAATAAGGCCACATTTTATCTAGACATAAAAATCATGGCTAGAAACAGGACATAGCAATTTGTGCAATTAAGTGTTTGTGTGCTCACAGAATAAACAAGCAGGTTGCACGATTTAAAGGATCGTAAATTATGAAAGAAAAGTGAAAGCCAAAGCCATGACCACACATACAGCAACACAAGCGATACAACTGATAAATTTGCAATATCAGAGGCAATGCAATGGCTAGCAGGATGCAGATTCTTACTACACAGCAAAAGAAACAAGATATCTTAGATTAATATCTGGTCTGGACTACATCATATTGCAGAAAGGCATAGTATTTCATGTCGATAATGTTTTATCCAGATATAGACATATTGTATTCATCTACAGTTTCTGTTAGGACTTTGAATGGGTTACAAATCCTCCCATACACAAAGATTAGTCAATGGGGAGGGTGGCAGTGAACCAAGGTCGCCACCATGAATGTCAGACAAGAACTTTTGATCTAAGCATCAACCACTAAGAATGGACTATGTTTCATCGCTAGCACGATGTCCTCTTTCTGGCGGACAATCATTTCAAGATAAGACAAGATTCGCATGCACACCTGGGCTAAGAATACGTACGAGAACCATTTTTAAACAGAACTACTGTAGTTTCTCAAGGTTATATTATATATATATATATATATACATTTGTTGGAAATGGCTGAACCCTGTGAACAGCATCAAAGCACAGTCCTAGAACAACAGTTATATACTAGTTTTATTGGCATCGTTCATTGAAATTGAGTTTCCTTGATAAAAACCTCATTTCCTCATGATGGGTCATATATTATGTTTACTCATTCATCACCGACAGTCAAATCACTACATTAATGCACAGTTTCAGTTAGCTTTTACACTTACAGGTCTACCTTGTTTTCAAACCAGTTTCCCGGACATAAACTATAAACCAAAAACATCCATGTAATAAAAGGACACATTAAACTGCTGTCCAGTAACAGCAAGAAAGTCATCAACACTGCCATAAAGAGAAAGTAACAGCACACCACGATGCAAAAGTGTAATCATAATATTAATAAACAGCTGCGTTTAGTCACCCTACTTGTTAACAAAATGGCTACCTCAGAGAGTGAGAAATTATTGGATTGTGCATAGAGGACATAAATATGCAAATTACTTAGTTTCCTTGATGACAGGTTCAATGCTACAATCTCAGAAGGAAAATTTTCATGCATTTTCTTAACACAACTTTTAGGATCCAAACGATACTTAGGTATGTACTTGTGTCTGTGAGTGGAAGACATACAGGCTCGGACTGGGCCGCATGACTACCGGGTATTTACCGATGGGCCTGTGCGCCAACCCTAATTTTGGGCTGGTGCACCCGTCAACCCTAACCCTAACTTTGGGCTGATGTGTGTCAGCCCTAATTGAGAAAGTAGAATGTAGATGGAAGAAGAGATTTTGTGAAGTTGGGACTAAACAAAATCATCAACTATTTTGGCGGATGCAATAAGAACATTTTCGGAAGTTGGGACTAAAGAAAGGTCTTCAACAAATTTCCTGGGCCGCATAGGAACAGATGCTCCTCATTTGATCAACATAAATTAAGAGAAGACAATAAATTATCATACAGTACTTGGTGATTTGTTCTCAATGTATGTGCATTATGTAAGTACATTCTGCAAAAACTTTATATGAAACATTTCTAGCTGCATCAAAGAAATTTACCCAACCCCAATCCCTAATTTATTTATATCGAAACAAGTATTGTGAACAACTCTTTTGCAAGCTGAGTAATAATTCTGATTGACAGTGGCGGATTTACCATGGTACAGATGGGACATTTGTACCGGGCCTCCCGTGACAGTCTCATTAAAAGGGGCCTCCCTTCTCTTTTCTTAATCATTAGGAATGACTAGATTTTAGAAGTTGGGACTAAAATAAGGTCATCAACTCGTCAAAAGGGGCCTTGCTTTTATTTTGCCATGGGCCTCCCTCCGTCCCGTATAATAATTTTCTGCGGTTGTGACTAAAAAAAGGTCATCATCTTTTTTGGCGGATACGATGAATTAATTTCCGAGAGGTTGGGACTAAAAAAAGGTCATCTATCTTTGGAACTTGGACTTAAACTCCGCAGTCCGCCCATGTGGGTGGGCCTCCATGGAAATATGTGTACTAGGCCTAAAAATTGTAAATCCGCCACTGCTGATTGAATTCTAAGTGGCCATGAAGGAGGGATTATGGTAATTGATAAAACACTGGCACAAAGAGCATAGACCTGAGTTCAGTTCAGGGAAGACCCATTCCGGTTAACCTAAGACTTCATTCGCTTGATGGTGGGCATTGTAAAATGAGATGTAGAACGAATTGGATGCCTTGGAATGACAACGGTTAAATTTGACTCTCGTTAGAACCTGCATCGTTCATTTATAATCATACATTCCTTTTGTAAACATAGTACAATCTTGAATAAACAAAGATTATAATTATTACAATGGCTTTTGACAATACTTTGGTCCTCTCACTGTTTGTTCATCAGCAAGGTAAATGAGGAGCAGCTGTATCTTTCCAGGAAAATGTTCCCTACACTCCATACCTTTAACACAGAATTCTAGATTGTTTACACACTGGAAGATATTGATAGTAAATTAACTATAACATATCCAAATACCTGATTCGAGATCCCATGATGATTGTTTAGGCCACGGAAGAAGCACATATCATCCCAACACTTGGTAGGTTATTCAAGAAACGTCTCAATGACGGCATATCACTTTGTAGTGGCGAGTTTAATAACAAGAAATGATGGCTACAGCAGACATTAGGATTAAAAACATATTATTCCATGTGTCTTCCATTGAACAAGCACCGCCCACCCTCTCGAAAAGCATTATCTGACTTTCCTAAATAATTAACCGCATTTCATTCACCATCCGAACAGAAAACATGTCTGATTATTAAAATGACTGTAGTTTTAATCAGAAAATAAAACGTCGTATTTTATGTTGATGATTATGGAATATTATGATTCACATCACGAAATCAGCAGGAAACCATTTTCATTATAAAATGACGTAGATTACATATTAATAGATGTCGCACTAAGGACGGTAAATGAATCAAGTAGCGCCATGGTTTTCGTCAACATGAACAATAATCCACTGAATTTTTAAACAAAGAATTCATTTCTTTATTATAAAATAAAGTTGTATTAACGGAATTCATTCTTGCTGGTTTAATTCAAAATTAGCCGCTGGGAGGTTCCTTTGGTAGATTTTAATATCTATGCTTAGTTCATAATTTTCTTACA
>JAQFXW010003495.1:0-11854 GCA_034693945.1 Dendrobaena attemsi
CAAGATTTAATGTTGATGGCAAGATGCTGATTGATTCTCAATAACTGAATTTGAATTGAATTGAAAAATTGAATTGAGAATTGTGACACCATCTGACATGGGGGGGGTCAAATTTCATTAAATTTTAATGCCTGTTTGATCTGATATGATCATATCGCTTCTGAGGAAGAGTAGGGGTTCAAGACTTATCTCATGGGGTAACCATGCACGAATTAGTGACCTTTGAGCAAGTCCTTTATATGCAATTGATCAGTGTAATCAATGTTCTATATTTAGCATAGTGCTGTGTGCATTTTGAACAATGGAAGGAGGACAATATGAAGTACAGTTGTACTGCATTGTTACTGTATCTTGACTTCATGTGAAATAGTCCACACATCATGACTGATATCTCTTTTCTAAGCAACAGTCACCGTTCTGCCGCCGTAGTTAAACACCGCTTCAGCACAACTTTCCACTTAAATCCTTCCAAAGCTAAGCTCTCGGAATCAGCAAGCCACGTGGAGAAGGCGCTGTCTCCTACCTCTGGTCTAATATCTTAATCCTTTCATATCAACATGAAAAACATCTTGAGAAACTCTGCAAGGACTGTGAAAGCTCTTAAATATAATGCCTGGACAGAGCAGACACTGAAGTTACTAGAATTCTAAGCAATATTGATGACAAATTTGGAGTGTTAGACAAAGAATATGAGAACTTAAATTCTTTAAATTTACACATTAAAAATCCAAAGTATCATCTTTCAGTCCAATTCAGTAATGACTTTACAATCCAGAGGTGACCTCCATAGAATTGAAAACACAATTAGTTTTCAAGAGGTGAACTCCATGTTTCTAATATTTAAAAATCTGTCCTTAATATAGCATGCAGAACAATGTCCAACTGATTGTTGATAGCCATAATTATAAAGTCAAATTCTGAAAGGCACTTATAAGAATGAAACTCGTGAAACAGCTCTGCAACAGTTACAATACAATAAGATTGAAATTGTAAGGAACCCTATTCATGTGCATGACATGTTTCTCTACTACAGATCAGATTTTCTAATAATTGTAATTTCAAATTACAAAGTGCTCCTTCAAAGAGAAACACAATTGCTTGGCACTTAAGCACATAAACAGTGTGATGTACCTGTTAACATTTTCCCCGATGGTCGAAGATACAAAGTTCAAATTCTCTGACTTAATCTCTCATCCAAGTCCTCATGATTCAAATCCACAATACAGTGAAAAATGTTCCATTGCAACCAATTAGGCATAACCTTGCCAAAACCTCTTACAAAGACAAAGCCAAAGTGGGCATTACTTAAGCTAATACTTTACAATCTGACAGGCTGTCAGCAATCACCATCCGGGAAGGACTTTGGCCATTAAAGAAAAAGAATTACAACCCGCTAAAAGAATGAGACATTGTGCGCTGATAAAAATCTAGAAGCGCAGAAGAGAGACTTTGTTCAGATTAGCACAGTTAAAATGAACAAGGACACTTCTAAAGGCACCAGCAATGTGTACCTAGAGCTGTAAATCACACAATGGCAATATCAAACAAGCACACACACGCGCGCGCGCAAACACTATTCCGGAAACAAAGGGCTGTAGATATCCTGCATGCACCGGGAACAATTACGCACCGATCTGCGGTGGGAAAAGCGCAGTTTCGCCAGCACCGCCGTGTCAATTAACTGCAAAAGTAATAACGACAGAAACAAATAAGTGGCGTGAAAAAGCCACACTTAAATTTAAGTTCGTGAACTGGCCTATTGTCCTGAATGGCTCCACCTGTTGTCAATGGCAAGAGTCGAACACACCCGTTAGCATCTCAAAAAGTAGATTCATGGCACTCTCTGCCTATGCGCCGATGACTTTATCGTATTCAAAACCATCGTCTGAGAAAAATGATAAATAATTCATTCAATTGTTGCAGAAATAAATTTTCTATTCCTCCAAGGACCACCACATTGACCTTGTACATAATATTAGGCATGCAGGCACTGTGACTTTTTGTTTTCGCTTTTATATATTTCTTGCTTCTGTTTTAGGCGCTATTATACAGACAGCCATTTCTCTCTTCTCTGCTATCTTATATTTCAAAATATACTAATGCCGTGAGCGCCAAAGAAATTGCGGCAATTGATTCGACCAATAAATTTTCAATGCTCTTAGAACACCCGATCACACATGCATGAATTTAAAATGAAAACAGGCACCCTGTCCGTGATAATGATGCCATATGTATTCATAACCAAATCCGGCCATCGATTCGGCACATTTTGCAATTTTGATGCCCTTAGTAATCCATATGTATGCTGCTTTTCGTCCATAAAGCCGCACGACCGCACACAGTCTTGGATGAAAATCAATTTATTTACTTTTTGAGCTGCGACATGACAGGCCGAGCATACAAACCACGGCCATTCCCAGGCCGACAATAGCTCTCTAAATATTTTACGGAGTCTCAAAATGTCATTTATTGGTGTGGCTGTACGTTGGCGAGCAATCCTTTGTGCCTTTGTCAGGAGGAGATCCAGTTTCAGTAATTATAATGAGACTGTCCAAACAAAATTAAAAGCACAAAACAGCCAGCCAGTCTAATAAAACCATTTGTGCAACTCAGGCTCATGAAGCCCATTCAGCTGCTGCTGCTGGCACATAAAAGTCACACAGTGATTGCATCCTTACAAATGTTACCACTAGCAAGGTCATGGTCATAAATACTACTTCCTATCACCCTATTTCTCTCCCTTACCTCTCTTCGTATGTCTTCATCTTTCTTTGAAATTGTTTCTTATGCTCTCCTATTTTCTGTACATGCTAATATGCGAGTCTTTCTGTATGCTGCAAATATTAGCTTTCCATATTCTTGAACATTGATGCTCTTATATTTTGCAACTTTTTGTTTCCTGGGCACAAATATATTAGGCATATTAGTTACTTCTGTAAAGTGTGCAAGCATATTTTATTGAGTAGTCTTTTGCATTAAGTGCCATAGAGTAATTACCAATTATGTTATAAAGTTTTTCATATTATCTGGTTACATTTCAGTCTTCACCCATGCAGTTTAGGATCTTACGTCTACAGTTCTTATCTGCTTTTGACAATAAGTCAAATTCTGATTTCAAAGGCAAGAACCAGAAAGGTAATTCTATGGCATTGCTGTTTACTTCATTAGACATAAGAGCCGGTTATTTCATTCAAAATCAAAGAGACTGTATCAAATTTCTGCCTATTTAATATAAGCCACATTCATGTGTGCACATACTCCAGAAGAAGGGAGATGCGAAAGGAGCTCACTACTATTTTTACCTATTGAAATACATATTGTAAATGTATTGAAAGCAATCTTTGCCCTAACACTAACAGTACATGGCACGTAGGTGGTCCATTTGGGTCCTCCTGTTGTATCCCAGACATGTAATTATAATAATTAATTGATCACATATTCGTTGTGTTTTTGGGGACCAATTAACAACCCATGTTATATTATGTTAAAGAAATAATTATTATCTTGAAGCTAACATTTACAGCATACAGATCAAGTAATATGAAATCTAACAATTACACCGTGGCACAATGTGATGAAAAGGTAAGGCATCAGATGCAAATAAAGTTCACTATGTCAACATTACAAAGTCTGGTCAGTATGCAGCAGCCCTAAGATGAATAGGAAAATTCAGACAAAGCAAAGCAAGCTAAGGTACGGAAAGTCTATCACTCATGAGGTTCTTACATGCTGTGTGCAATAAGTCATAAGAGGAACAAGCTTAGTCAAGGAGAGTCTCTGTGTGATAAAGCATACCAGAGATGGGAATAATTAGTCAAATTGCTACTCGATTGGAATTACAAACTGAAATTGCTATAATCGATTAGAATTAGATACTGAAATCGCCAATCGATTGGAACACGAATATTAGAATAATCGTATCTTGCGGTCAATTAGAATCTAATCAATTAGTAAGAATGACTGGTAAGAAATAGCAAGTCAATTAGAACATAGTCTGTTAGTTACCCATCTCTGATGCAACTGACAGTGTACAAGCATCTCCAGCAGTATAGTTTTCAGTAGGCCTATCAGGCTATCACTGTTTTGTGATTGAACGATCAATTCAGCTAAAATGTTCAAACACACAGAAAAAGTAATCCAACAACCAGGACCCTTGATCCAATCAAATTTCAGACACTCCTTCACATATCACTCAATTAATTACATTATGGTGGATAATATTAACATTAACAATTTACAAAGAGATGACTTGCAAAGAAAGTTAATGTCATCCTCAAGGTCTCATTCAGTTATATCCGCAAGGCTATTTACACAGTCATATATATCATCACAATTACAAGATCTTAAAATACAAGGTCAACAATGCATTTATAACTGACTTTAAAGAATGCGACTTGAGTTTCTTAAAGCTCTCACTCAGATCTTGTGCAACCCAAAATTTGTATTAAATCTTGTAATTTAGGCTCATTAATTAGTCTATGCTTCCATTACATGTGTTTTCAGTGCTGTACAAATTACACAACTTGTTTGTATTCCAACTGCTTTTCTAAAATCAACATTTTCTTCAATATCAGTACCGATTCTATTTTATTATCAACATGTTCTTTCGTCATCCCAATTTTTGGTTTACGATCAACATTTTCATCTTTCATCCCACCCCATTTATGATACCAGCATTTTCATCTGTCTCCAAATAATTTTGAAACATCACATCATTAATTTACTGAGTCTAAGCAATGAGATAACCCGAAAATTTATACAAGACATGTTCTCATACAGCAAGAATTTAAAGGCATATTAATGTTTGAAACACTCGGCTCATATAGCACCGATGCAATGTCCTTCTTCCATTCAATAACTTGTACATGCACCTTTAGAAAAGTCCGAAAGCCGCACCTTGCAGGCAGAAACTGCCTTCTAAAGGTGCAATTTATTATCGGAAACTGGCAAAATGAAGCCTTTATGAAAGCAGCGCACTCTTGTAAAACTGGCGATCAATAAGAATTTGAATGCCTGTGAATCGTTTCGGTTCGTTTAAAGCCAACTGCCTGTACTCAACAATTGCGGCTATATACATGTCAGGCCAATAAAAGGCCAGAAAAACTATAATATATTTATCGCTTTCGTCGTCATCATCATTGTCGTCGTCATCGTAGTTTTAGGCGTCGTCATCATAGTCGCTGTTGGTGTCATCTTTGCAGCTGCCCATATTTGAGATGAAATTATAAATTCAACTACTGATGATGATGATACTAACAACAATGTTGAAGACAATGATAGTAATACTAATGATAATAAATGATATTAGGATCATCTATGACAATTGTCAATTAGTCGTCCCATGCAGGACTAAGCTCCTGTAATTTGTTTAATCCTGAGGATCATATATGTATAGCTCAGTGAAGAAATAATAGTAACTAGCTATAACCCGCCAAAATTACGGACTGTTTTAATGTGTGAATTTTAGCATGAATTAGTTACTTGTACATAAGCATATACATTGACTAACGTTATTTCTCGTAAGCACCCGTAGTGAATAAAAACTGCAACCCGTAAAATCTGCAAAGTGCGAATTTAACGAGTAAATTGATACTAATCAGAGCTATTTATAGAGTGTTAGTGCCAGACATCGTTACATTATTACGAGGAGAATTATAGTTTAGAACAATAAATCAAATCATTGACAGAACAATACCAATCTATCTACAGTAATCCATGAATATGCAATTAAAACATTTATATAGCACCACTTTATATAATGACATGCTCTGACGAGCAGCTATGCTTAAGCAACTGTTCTATTTACATAAACCAAAGCAACCAAAATCTGTGGAAGGTTTGACCCAAAAAACTTTGCAGTACAAGACCAACACTCCACCAATTTGTTCATCACTGACAGGGTCATCATAACCACGGTAGAGTTTACACACATACCAATGCACACACCAATGCAAACACACACAACTACAGAAGCACGCACACACACTTCTACTCACACACATACAAGTCTATAGCCCTACAGACATTGTTGCGCACACCTATACACACACACACATATCTACACACACACATACACACACACACAAGCAATGCCAAGCATCAGTAAATTTCTTTCAAATATAAATACTATTTATAAATCCTGAAAGGAAAATAAAAGCCTAATCTACATTATGGTCTTGGGATGCAGCATGGAAGCTTCGGCTGGCTCCTACTAGGTAGGAAGTAATTATAAACTATTTATGTAGAGGTCCGTTGCATTGACGTGGCCACAGCCAATCGGTCATATCTCTTCAGTCAACATTGTCAGTCAGTTTATTATTTTAACTTCAAATGATTTGCTGTCCGGCTGGTACTGCTTGTAATTTGGCTTTTAGTGTTTTTGGGCAAATGCTTTATGGTCTGTTTGCAATGCTAGCAATTTGCATTAGAAAAACAATCATCAATTATTAAATTCTGCATGGATGGCTATTAGGACCTGTTTTACGCCGACGACTGACGAGAACTGCATAGATGGCACCACTGAAAGCAGACGTCATTCTGAGCAAACATCGACGTTGCATGCTCTAGAACTGCAATTGCAAGTAAGATGATCAAACCCAGTCAACAAATCCGATAAAGACTAATCTGTGCCCGCCTTCCAGTTTTCACGACATGACATCGGCAGACCACAGCGGTCATAACCATCAACCGTTCATCACCCTCACCAAAAAAGCAAGTGAAAAGGTTAACTATAAAAGTTACTGTCTGGCTGTATGTCACAATAAGCCACAAGACATCTGGTTATAAGCGGCAATAGCTCCAGGTATAGCTCACAATGTTTGCCATAAACCAATTATGTCTGATATAATTCACAATGTCTGCATTTAGGCAACAATAACAACTTCCTCAACCTAACCAAATGAGGCAGATGACCTCACTCTTCCCAATGACCCTGTATGGTGGGTGTGCTTATTACCCCACTTTGACCTCTGTCTTCAGTGGGTAGTAGGCCTACTCCATATTAATTTCTACTTGCTTTCTCTTTTCTTGCCACCTCCCTCCCTTCTTTCTCAGCATTCCTAGTTTTTAGACCTACTTCACACCTTTCCGTCACGGTATTCCACCGCTGATGAGCTCTTAAGAGTCTTAGGCACTAAATATAACCGGGCCATCTTCCCCAAAACAATCACAAACCTGTTGATATAAGCTCTAAGTACAATGACTTTAGCTAAGCATTTGATACTGTTCCACACATGCAGAGAGTAACACTAGTCTAATGCAACTTTCCACTCATCTTTCTCTAGTCTATCTATTCTTTCGTGCAGAGCAGAAATTTCTTGAAGTTATGGCTTCATTTTGGGAAAAGATTTATTCTATGTATGCAAATAAATTACTTGAACCATTAAAGACTTTCCAATTATCTTATCACATTTGTTACTCTATATATTGACTTCATTTCTATTACTTATTATTAATTTGATGGTTTTGTTTTCATGTCTCTTGACATGTATGCAACTATGTTTGCGGATGGAAATAAAAAATATACGTACTTACTTACTTGTGCCTCATACCCTCAGCTCTGCTACTTATTTCACCTATACATTCAATTCAATTCAATTCAATTTGTCTATTTGAGAAACACCAACCAAAGAGATCAGATTGGTAAACACAGACAACATAGCAAAAAAAAGACATATATTATAACAATAACATGTGCATATTAATTGAACGTCTGGTCAAGTGTGTCCCAAATGTTCCCCAGAAAAGAAATAATCCCGCTATATAGGATCTGAGCAACCGAGTACATTATCAGTACAAGTATTAAACAAGATGGGGAGTCAAGTAGTCATAGACGTACTTTTGATTGAAGAATAAAAAGAAGAAAATTAAGAGAATGATAGTATTGATAAGTAGAGTCTGAAATACGACATCATTATATTGAACTCAGTTTTCTGACAACAAATTAATTACACCAATGAGCAATAAATATAATTATGAGGTAAACAGCCTCAACACATTTCCGTCAAAATCAATGCACTCACAGACATAAATTCACAGTTAGGAGGACAACAGAAAAGACTCTTAAACAAGCCAATAGACAGACAGACAGTTAGACAGATCAGCTGGTAGGTTATTCCAAAGCAAAAGGCCAATACTAAATTGAAAATTGTGTAATCCTAAGGTTAGCTGCATCACTACAATGCCTATGGGAGCTCCTAGTAACATGATCATAGAACATAGAGCCAGTAGCAAAGTAAGATATAAAGTCAATCAGGCAAAAAATATCTAATTCATGAGGAATCTATACTTAAACAATAATAATATTTTCGTTTATTAAACTCACAATGACAAACCGCAAGTACAAGTTATATGAAATACGGCCTGCTAGCATGACATGCAGGTCGGCTTGACAGCAGGTTCGCCTTACACTAATGGCCTAAGTGCTGGAACATTCCTGGTACAGCCAAGCCAGGAGTGGGGGTGGGCGTCCTTATTCTCCAACTGACACGAGACAAACAACACAACAGAAAGAGCCTTTGGCAGCTAACAGAAACTTGAAATAAATTACTGCCCTGTGTGAGGCTCGAACTCGGGTCGCGAGATTGACTACTCAGCTTATCGACCAGCGCTCTCTCAACTGAGCTACGGACCCACCCCTTATATAAGCATACTTGAAATTTATTTATAAATATTATTGTGTAACGAAAGGCATTTATTTATAAGTTAAGAAAAATAGATTGGCATTAGTATTCCAGTTTTCCATTCTTATGGCATGTTTTTGCAGTTTGATCCTAAAGATCACCCAAATGTTTTTATTTGCAAGTTTTCTTCCTATAGTTATAATATGTTCTGTTCAGGTTAAGTTGCTGTCCACAATAAGTCAGAGGAATTTTGTGGAGGCTACATGAGTGATAGGCACATTATTCATTTACAGGGTATGAGCACCAATGGGTTTCTTTCTTATGGAGTGAAATAAGATAAAAAAAAATTGGTTTACACATGGTGGATATATCGGTCCATCAAAGTCACTTTTTATTAGATGTTTGTCAGTCACGAGTCAGATGGGTATGGACAGCCGGTTGATGAGATAATTCAACATTTACAAAATTTGAACACAAGAGGAACATTTATTTGCAGGGCTCTGAAGCATCACTACTGCCTCCAGTTTTTCATCCCATACATCATCGCATCGTGGTCATCATCAGCAGTGGCAGCAGGTCGAAATGATGGACTACACGGCCCCCCTCCCTCGCTCCAATTCGACGCAACCTTTGCTTTTCTGGAAAACTCCCGCTCCCTAATTATCATTCCACATCGTTGTAAATAATACGACAGCTGTTCATCAGAGCTGATTGCAAAACCCATAGAAGTCTAATCCATTAGAAAAATTCACCTGAGCCGCCACTGCAACGGCCTGCCATCGTCGAACCGCCACCGCCTGCCGACGCGAAGCACTTTCGCGGCCGTTCCACCCCGGCACATGAATAATTTACAGTGCCGACACAATAGACGCAGGCCTCATTTCATTTCAATTTTGGTCGCCTTTCAAAAATAATTGCAAGATGTCTGACTTTCTTCGCGAGCACACGAAGGCCGCATCATTTGCACTGGTAGCGCTTCATCATTACACGCCGCATTGGGCGCCTTGAAAACCGAGCTTTTGTCGACGGAGGCGACGGCAGTGTCGTTGGATGTGAATAGCGTTGCTTTAACTCTATTTAAAGGCGGAATTTAACGGCGAATGACTGGCAGCATCAAAGACGCTGGTGCGCATGAAACACTTGTACAAGAGATGACGAATTTCGATCTGGTAGTCAATGCCTTACCCGTCACTAATCAATACACTCAAAAAGAATACTAAGCTCGAAGAAAGTTCAATCTTATGGCAAGGACTACATGGATGAAGGTCCATCATATAGCAAGCTTTCTATATAACCAGACCTTGCGTAAGGTAATGACTTCCGCCAAACATGTTATAACAGACAACTTAAACGTGGCTAAGTAGTAAGTAGTTTATTTGGATTCAGGTAGCATGGTTGTATGAGAGAGTATACACACACTGAACCAACCGCCACCTCAACCCCCACCAAATGTTTCAAATCTTTATTTTTTCTTTTAACAACTGCCAGACACTTGCACACAACTACATGTATGTGTGTACACTGTAAAATTGTGCAATGCATCTGTGCACACATGTCATGTACGCCTAATTTAACATACACTTTTCTATAGCGACCATAAAATGCTTGTTTAATAGGAAATCGAGGTGACAGACCTCAGCTGGCCTTCACCCTTTTAATTTTTCAATGAACTGATGTGTGCCTATATATGCAAATGTACAACTTGTGTTAGTTCTAGATGGAAGTCTTGTGGTTGGGTTCTACGTGTTTGTTGGCGCCCATCATTGCTGACTCCTCTTCTCAGTCTTCTGATTAATTACCAAAGCACTATGATGTCTGTCAACCTAATATGTCTGCTAGTCTAATATGTGAACATATTATGTAGGCCTGACTGTTTGTAAAACTTCTGTGGTATGTAAGCTAATCACATTTGAAAATGCATAATAAACAAATATACTACTAGCTACTGACAGTTTTGATTCTATAAGACTTGGAATCATTTAGGCTAAGTAGCATTTAGTGACTTTCTAGAGTTGCATATTAAATGTCTAAAGACATACATACATGCTTAGCTTTGTAAATATATAGTTATTGTCAGTTTTGATTCTTTAATACTTGGAATCATTTAGGGTAAGTAGCATTTAGTGACTTTCTAGAGTTGTATATTAAATGTTAAAATGATCTATTATATATTATATATAGTATATTAAATGTTAAAATGATATATTATATATTATATATATATATATATATAATAGATCCATACATGCATATGCCAATACATTATATGTGCTCGTATGTATGTATGCATTATTATTGTTTCTTCCATTCCACTTAAGCATACAATTACACAAATTTCATTCAGAAGCATAATTAAAAATTTTACTTTCCTATATATCATATCTTATGCTCAAAGTAAGCCTAATTTGTCGGACTGTGGAACGTTGGTTATGAACTCGCTATGCGGATGGGCCAAGGTTAGTCTAGATTTTCAGAAATTTAGAGATCCGCCACCTCTTCATGAGCAATTTAACCACTGGTGCTATCTAACTTTAGATTGATTGATTGAACATACATAAGCCTAGGGCATATACATACTTAATACATTGACTGTTATGAGATACCTCGTCATAAATTAGGTATCTCTGGACTCGAGGGTCGAGATATCTCGTTCTTCAGAGTCCTGTATTGATAGCCTTAACAAGGCAAACAATGCTACAATGGATCTTGCCGTCTCAATGGTATTTGACAGCATTGATGCGTGTCTGTTTAGCATTTGAGTCGATTCAGCAGCGAGCACTAGCGAAGCGTATACAGAGTTCAAATTATGACACCGCTTATGCGCGTCGGAGAACAATAGACCTGTCGGTGTCACTGTAACCCCCATCGAATGATCAGTTAGATTCTCTCCCTGTTGCAGGAAATTTCCCTTCACGGCATATGTGTAAAATACATTATGCCTTCTCAGTCGTGGGTCCGTCCCTCTGGAACAATCTACCACCGGACATAAAACTATTAGCTTCCTCAGCAGTCCAAGCAACATTCTTGGCTCACCTAAAGACATACTTGTTTGGGGTTCCCAGATAGTCGTTCCGAAGCGCTTTTGTGAATAACTTAAAGGGCGCTTTTATACATACATACGCACATACACATGTACGTGACTAAATGAAAAAATATAATATATTCATACATACTGACAATATTTGCATATAAGAAACTTACATCTTGTGAAATAACTGCACTTGGCTGAAGCC
>JAQFXW010003496.1:0-11853 GCA_034693945.1 Dendrobaena attemsi
CTAAATAATGACGTCGTAGAAGTAAGTAAGTATATTCTTTGAAATTTTATTCACTAAGACGTCGTTGATTAAAATAGAACGTAATTATTTACGGGTTAAAAACCAGGTTTTACCGTCACTTTTGACGGGATATACCTAGTTAGAATATAATAATCTATTAGAATAAGCTAGTCTTCCTGACGTGGCTTTTGTGGGCGCTCAGAAATTTTAGAGGATTTATCCTATAATAGGCACTATTACATTTTGGAAGAGGAGATGATCGAAGAACTAACGCTATGACGAAGACAAAATTAATACATTTTGACAGTTCGTTAGCAAACAGTAGGCTACTAGAGAATGTAGGCTAAGAAAGCTGAATTGCACGTGAAAGGTAGAATCATTGAATTCGATTTGGTAGGTGATTTTCCCGCCATTGGCCGCGTGGCCGGGAATTAGACCTACCACGAAAGACCCTATTCTGGGGCGGCCTAGTGGATGCGATGAGGGATTTCATGCCAATCGAGTGAATGACAACGACTGAACGAGTAAGAATGCATGTAACATAATGTGAGTATGGCATATGTAGGCTTAGGCCTACACGTGTATGTGTTTAGGCTATGTATAGGCATATTATGATTATATGATCGACAGTATGATTAGACCTTATAGCAACTTTGTCCATTGTTTCATATAAATGCGAAAGACCACAATAATGAAAACTCATTGCCCTCCTCCTTGTCTCTGCACTGTTTAAGTCATTCTTCAGTGATTCCAATATCTAGCTTTTAAATTTTCACATCGACCGATCACAGTTATTCGACTTATTGCAAATGCTGGATTAGAACAGAATACACTGCCAAACCTGTACAAATTTTAATATCGACTACAATGCCATATTTAGCCTATCTTCACCTTTACACTCCGCAAAAAATCAGTCAGATCATATCAATACAGGCGACACCTAGCATCGAAACTCGTCCTCAAAGGCCCGTTATCACTTCAATTCATTGAGCGAATAGAGGCCTAAGAACAGGGGAAACATGACTGGTTAGGCCGAAGTGGTCTACACTCCCGTAATCGTTATGTAGGCCTACACATTAAAGAACACGCACAATGCTATCGAGACTAGAAATACCGGTACGATCGTGGCAGTCAATTTTCTCGAATCCAGTTGAAAGTTGAACACGCAGGTGTACGCCACACTGAGATAATAATAATACATAATTGTGGCTTATAAAATGTGGCGCCAATCATGGCTATCAGGACTACCACCATCTGCCGATAAGAAAAATATTTAAATCGATGCTGTTCAATTCCTAATCGTTA
Source organism: Dendrobaena attemsi (assembly GCA_034693945.1). NCBI lineage: Eukaryota > Metazoa > Annelida > Clitellata > Crassiclitellata > Lumbricidae > Dendrobaena > Dendrobaena attemsi. Next base: position 1,306 of record JAQFXW010003496.1, read on the forward strand.
GATGGCGCAGCCCGTAAGAGCCGTGAAATGGGTTATCCTTTCTCTGCACGTGTGCTGTGCCCAAAGGAAGAGTCCGGGAATCCATAACGGGAAAGACCGAGGATCGAGTCTGTCCTTCAGTTTCTTGCTGGGCTGGGAATGAAAGGAACAAATCGTTCGACGCTCGTGATGATTGACAAACCGCCATTCTCGTTCTCGTTATAGTTCTTTCCGCACCTAAATATACAAGAGCACAAACTTGAAGAGTTGGTGGTTCGAACAGGTTTGTTCTCAAAGAGCACTAGGCCTATATGCCTAATAGCTGACCACAGTTAAATTAATTCCTTGTTTTTGCCCTACACTCCTACAGGAATGTCAAGTGCTTATTATTTTAAGCTTAGTGTGTGAAGCTTTGAGGTTAGTCTAGTTGTTGTTAATCAAGCTCGCACACGTACAGCAGCAGGCCTATAATCATAGTATAGCCTCATACTATAGCCTCATAGGAATAAGCAAAGGACAATCTAGATCGACAATTTGACATGGAGGGATTAACTAGCATTTCAGCGAAGTAGGCTATAGCACTGAAGTGTATTAATAGTTACTAGAATTATAATGCTTCAGTCAGTATGATCGACCGGAAGTCAGCATAGCCCTGTGCTATTAGTAAACAATGTTAAATTCGTCAACTTTATCGACCGTTTTCAAAGGAATCTGGTTATGATCTTAAAATCCACCGAAGCTAATAGTTTCATTTGCCACTTAACTAAAATTCCCTAATTTTTATTAACTGATTTTATACCATAACTGAGATATTCACATTCGAATGCAAGAAGTGTTGCTGCCTATAGATACTATTATACAGCGTTTTTCGTAGTGCAGCGCTATATGACTCATGTTAAACGGCTGACTAGAAAGAACAAGAACAAGAAATACTTTACTGAGCGATTATCGTGATAATATATGTCGATGATTTAGCTACCCTATTCTTAGCACTTGGTCGCGTGACTCGCGTCTTTATGACAGTTTGAAAATGGCGTCGCAAGGTGAAGTGAAAGTTTTAGACTTTGAATCGCTATCAAGCGTCAGCGTAAGTGTCGTAAGCACAGAAGGAGGATACGAAGAGCAAGAAGATATCGATATCGACACTTTAAGCAATGAAGAAATCGAACGACTATTGGAAGAAATCTTGTAAGCGTCACACAAGCTATAGTATAGGCCAGTATAGACTCTTAAAGTATAACATTAATAATAATAATATTAGGCCTATAGCTCTGAGGTCTGCTTTTCAACTTATATAACTGTGTTTCAAATAATCCTAGGATTGTTTTCAGTGTTGTGTACATATTAATGTGTGTAGGGGTTCCATTATGTCAGATCAAACACTTTCTAGATTAACACTGCATTCTTGTTTTGGTTCACTATGGTATCGTATTGTAACTCGATACTTCTATAGCGCCCACAAAGCGGAGTCGCGGGAACCAGTTTATTCACAGGCGCTTAGTCAAATCAGAATCGTAAGGCAGGGGGTCAAGATCCAGGAGGTCAGGCAGGATCATGTCACTTGTTCTATCCAGGATTGATTATAGGCATAGTGTAATTCGGTTATTTGTGGTCTACATTTGCAAGGTCTATTATTCCACCGCTTAGGCCTACCTCTGGTTGATGTGTTAGTAAATAAACAATAGTTTACAGAGTTGCTGCAGATTGACTGAGCTTTTCAGTACATCTCAAAAATATTCATTCAAGTTGTTGTAACATATATTAAAATGGGCTACAGGATTGTATTCAAATCTAGCAAACTTTATGGAATCGTTCTTACCCAAAGTAAAACAATGATTTGCTTGTAAGAGTCTTTTATAATTATATGTATCTATGTGAATCTGTGAACAAACTGGTCATAGTTCTGGAGCGCCTTTGTGAGTTACTTAAAGGGTACTATACAAAAATTAATGTTTATATACATAGGGGCCGTTCACTTATTATATAAGGCCTAAAATCTCAATTTTTGACCCACGCCTATCTTTAATAACGTTATATAACAGCAGCTGTGACCCCTATATTATATAACAAATAGGCTACCTGCCCCTACCTCACCTCAGTCTATAAGCACATTGAAAGGCATATAATCGACATATTTGATAGGGTATGATACAACTAAAACTATTTAGGTTACGCATACTATAGAAAATGAAACCAAACATCTTGATAATAGGCCTACCTACCGAAATAATTATTTGAGGTGAATTAATTTTAAATTAAACCAGAATAAAAAAAATCACACATAATTGAATTTAAGAAAAAGGAAATTGTTAAAATTTTAAACGGCAAAATAGCATAAGCTGAAAAACGTTTGTTATATAACGAAACCCTCATCTTACTCCCTACCCTACACACTATAATGCTAACAAAACAGGAACCCACCCACCCTACTGTACCCCTTGAGCATTATATAATATGTAAACGGTCCTATACATACATGCATACATACAATGTCATATATACATACATAGTACAATGGGAATGGATGAGTTTCAATATAAATGACTATGTAGATGGACTCATACACAGGGACCTGCGACATTGTTAGGCCAATTTTCATGAGATTTTAACAGTATTCTCCCAGACTAATACTAATTAATCTAAATTGTTTATGATAATTTTATTCCATAGGAGACCTACTAAAATTCTTGCCCTGGAAACCGAGATGTTTGAAAGAGCTTGGAAAAAATTTGAGTCCAAGGAAATGGCAAAAGCTGCTGTAGGATCAAGCACATCCAGCCTGCCACCTGTGCGCAGTGAATCTCTGAGCACTGGGTCACGTCTCTCCCGCAAGCGCTCCAGGTCTCGTGGTACTATTTCAGAGCGACACTCACAGCGCCTCAGTGCTGAGCAGAAATGTGATATAGCTCAACGTGAAATTGAAAGGTACTCTACCGAAATAAGAAAAATAAACGAAGGCACATGTAAAGCGCTGTCAAACCTGAAGGTGATGATTTTCAACATAGAAGTCAGTCAAATCTGCTTCATTAAAGACATTTCTCAGTATAGTAATAGAGGGTGAATTTTGCAATGTAATGTTTTTCAATGATAGTCCGTAGCAGTAGCCTCAAAGATGACTACGTGAGTAATTCTTCTGTCTGTTCTCTGCCCCTAGGCAGGTTCGAATGCCCACCGAGGCACTGTTGTACCTTCTCCTTGAGAGTTCGGTACGTGTCTATCATCATCTAATCGAGCATCATCTGTCTCAGTCTTCCTGTTGTTCTATATTACCTAATTTACCTGTCATTTTTCTTCTATGGGCAATAGGATATATTATCCTTGTATTATAAGATGAGTGCTAGGATAGCCAGAGTGTGGGCCGCTGAAATCGTGACAGCACAAGATAAAATGCATATAAAATTATTTTGTCAGGATTTTCTTGAGTATTAGATGTAACTTAACTGTACTAAGAACCTATGTAAATTACGCTATGTCTAATAATTTCACATAAACTTTTTTGCACTATTTATTTTTAAATATCTATTTTTGTCAGGGGTTATTAGTACAGGGGCAATTTTCCAGGGGTAGTTCTCCGGGGGGGGGGGGTGTTATTGGCACGTGGTAATTTTCGAGGGGGGGTATTGTCATAGAACAGAGTAGTTTTACTTGTTAGACTGTTCAACTGCTGTCTAAGTCAGTCACTAAATCCTTACTTTCGATTCGGGGACTACTCAATGTGTGTCCTACATAGGAATATGGATGCTATATTTAGGGCTCTATGTTTGCAAGCTGATAAGCTTAGTGTACTGTATTGTATTTATAGACTTTGAAATTTAAAATTTAGCCTCATCCATTGCATAATATAATCTCTAAATGTCATTTTTATGCTTTAAGGCTGTGATTAAGGAAGCAGGTGATCGCTGTTTGGAGATCAAGAGAGAAGCCTTTGAATTTGAAAGGGACATAGCAAAGGGTGCTGTCAATCCAATTACCAGACGAATCAACCCTGAGAAAGCTGGCAAATACTGGCTGGAAAGGATACAGGGCTTGGTACCATTATGATTTTTTAAATGTATCTATGTTGCTTTCTCCCATTTTCGTTTATGATCTTAAAGGATTTATGCACAAATACACTGATGACCTCGTACTTGTGTGAAGATCTCTTTAAAACGATCTATACAAGGTCATATAACATTCAAACCCAGATTATGCAGGTGAATGGGTGGACTGGACAGAGAGAACCATCAACTGACAGACATAAAACCGTATCTGACAGATGGTGATGGCTTTTCTCATAATGTTTTCAAGTCAGCCTACATATCATGGCATTCTGGATCAGGCTGCTACTCAGATCATACATGATTTATTAATTAAATTGTTTTATTATTGCATTATTAATGTACAATTAATCAAAGTTATTGTGGTATGCTTTTGAAATTGCAATGTTTTAAACATTTTATGGAATTGAATGCTGTCTTAAGTTATATTTCATAAGCCTTAAAGGGAATTTACATAACACTGATATCACTGTAAGTTGGTTTGTTTTCAAGTGTACTGTATTTAAGGATTTATGTAGCACTTCTCATTGTAACATGAATTGTTCAGAGATGAAGGTGATTTTAGATCCCAACAACTGCTGTGATGCTGAGTTTGTGTGAGCACACTGAAATTGTTCACTTTACCATGCCACCCTGCAAAGAGGGTTGGGTATACTTTTGGGAGGTCATGGGATCTTAATTCTTCTTATTATCTTCTCAATGATCTTACATCTAATGGTCTTTATGCCTTTGTTATATATACTAACCCCTCCTAGTATGATGATTTTATGTGATAGGAAGCACTGACTCTGAAACTGCGACTTAAAAATACTGCTCTGAGAGTGAAGAGAAAGAGGCTGTTGCAGGTGCTAAAACAGGTAGAATTTATCTTACAATATAGAACAAATCAGCCAAAATGTAGAACAGGGTATTAGACATGTTACAAGTTTGTAGAGAATTGCTTTTATTTGGTTGATGTTAAATGTATTTCAAGTTATTTTGACACCAAATGTGAAGCTGTTAACTTAAGTGTTAAGTAACCAGTTGGCCTTTCATGAAACCATGCACAAAATACTTAAAATCCTCTTATTAAACATCCCATATCTGCGAACAGTAAACATCGTGAGATTTTCAATAATTCATGGATATAATTGAATATTCTCATAACTGACATATAAAAGGTCACTATGACATGAAGCTTTGAGACGAACTAGCTTTCCTCTGAAACTTGCTGGCCAGATTGATCATAGGCTTAGGAGGGGCAGAAGGGGAAAAGCCAGGGGCGTATTTAGGAGGGGTTTTACGGGTACAAACCCCCGAAATGATTTTTATCAACGTATTTTTTTGAATTCTTTGTAGGCAAACCCCCCGAATTGTTAAAACCTTAACCCTAACCCTAATAACTAACCCTCACCCCAACCCTTCTAACCCTAACCCAACAATCCGAGAAATAGACCCAAAATCTGTAAAATTGTGGTAAATGACTAAAAAAAGGTCATCAGCTTTTTTGGCCACTTGCAGAGCAAAAATGTCTAAACCCCCCGAAATCAGTTTCTGGCTATGCCTCTGGGAAAAGCCCCTCAAAGTTTGGGCATTCATATTTTTCGGGTAAAGGGGAATAAGCAGGAGAAGAAAACATTCCTGAAATATCCTGCATAACCACAAAAACAACTGCAATAACATTGTATACTTTATGCAATCTGTACAATGTTATTGCAGGTTTCTTCACTTATGTTCAAAATGCTTACTAACTAAATTATTGGTAATATCATCAAGCAGTATATATATTACTTGTTGGTATTTTCGGGAACGTTTTGTTTCCTCCTTGTATTTCACTTTTCCCGTAAAACATGCCTCCTATGCGTATGGATGAAGTAGATGGGATTCACGCTGATCTTGAGAACAAGAACTTCAAGATGACCTCTAGCCATGAACCTATATAGAATAGGCAACCATCCTTTTCTTAACAGCCTATGTATTCAACTGTCCAAAAAGATTCAGACATGAAGCAAATACTTGAAGGGGTTTTAATCCTGAATGGTTAAGTCATCCAAAGTTATAAGAATTGGGGAATGTTGATGTACCTGTTTCCCAGATAGGTATTCATGCCAATCATGGAGTTTCAAATTATTGGCTGCTTGATACATTGCAGAGTTTCTGAATATTGACCTACGCCTACCCAATAATATTTTTCAGAAAGACAGATACTGTTAGGCATACCCAGTATACCGCCTACATGCCAAATGCTGAGGTGTAGACTGAGAAATTGTTGGGGTTGGAAAATTTCAAAATTTTCATCAAATCATAATTTCTTTTCAAAAAGTTTTTAAACATTCATTTGGGGGTGGATTTGAAACCGTAACCCCTAAATGCACTCAAGGCCCCAAATGAACCGTGATTAGCCATATATATTAAGTAGTATACCAGGCTCACACACTCATCGTACTCATGGCGTTAACTATTCTGGATCTATTTTTTGGGCAGAAGTAAAAGCTTGCCCTTACCACTGAAATCTCCTCTATTCCTATGAGATTGATTGAAGTTTGACAATCTGTAAAGATTTATTGAAGATGTTAACAGTCAAGGCTTATTGTTACCATTGGTTATTCAGACTTTACATTGGCCGATGCTATTCTAATTAGATTAGTGAAATGTGGATATGGAGGAAGATGCTGAGAATAGCATGGACAGAGAAAATAACTAATTAATGGGTATGCATGACGATTGGAATCGAGAAGGATGAGATGTTACAACAAATAGTGCCAAGAACAAAGCTGAGGTTCTTTGGACATGTTATGAGATCAGATGGATTGGAAAAGGAAATGATGTTGGCTTGTGGAGAGGGAAGGAGAAAGCAAGGGTGACCAAGGAAAAGATGGATGGATCAGATACACGAAACAAGTGGAATGGATTTGGCAGAACTAGGGGACGCGACACGAGAAAGAAAGAAATAGAGAAGATTCATCATGACGGTCGCTAGAGTTCAAAGAACTGACAGCAAAAGGTGACAATTTGAACCATTATACCTCTTCCTCACGGCAGCTTGCGAGTGAAAGATTTTCTTAATAGGCTATGAAGTGGTTTTACTTTGAGGTAGATTCGAACGAAATTTTTACAAGAGGAGGCAAAACACACACAAAAATTCACAAGACGGGGCAAAACACAAGAGCTTGAATACTTCAACGAGGAAATTGACAATATTAACACTTTCATAGAGTTCTTAAATGTATAATTTCAAAATGTGAAACAATTTACAAGAAGTCACATAACTTATCTGTACTTTAGTGGATTTTTTATAAATTCGTAGGCCTATAATCAGCACTTAAAATACAAGTCAATCTATTTTCCGGGGGGCGGGGTAAGTGCCCCTTTTGCCCCTATGTGCGGGCGCCCATGCACTACGCCCCAAGTATAAGCCTATTCACGCTCTAACCAAGCGGCTACTGACAACTGCATGTCAGTAATGTCGCACTCGAATGGTCATTGCCTTGTATTAAACGAAGTACAAAGCCTATAAAGGCCTATATAATAGGCTCCTCGATCTCACCTATTATTAGAACAAGTAAATTACTAGGTCCATTATAATGTATACGTTTCTCTCAGAACCAGTTTCTATATGGAATATTATATTTAGACCTATTATTAAATAATAGCCGGCTATTTTCGTCTGGCCTATTTATTCGACGCTCGAGACAGACGGTCTTCCTGTTGAGAACGCCTTACAACGTAATGTAGCCCACGCAAAATGAATGAATCCTTACAGCAGGCGATACTTGGCAGCTGCTCAGAATAATTGCGATAATTGGAGAGCACCGCTGAGATCGGTCTAATAATTACATTTATTTCGAGCTCATTGTTGGTTTCCACGGCGCTAGCAAGAAGAAACCCAATTACTGGTTGAGAAAATTAATACAGTTCTGCTTTCATAGAAAACGGTAGACTAGTACCGGAAGTTCACACAAATAGTAGCAGGAAACCTATCCCAGATGTGAGTTTATGCATGCAGGAAATAAAGTCACTTTTGCCCTGCCTTTGAGACTTCGTGGGATTCAACGCAATAGGCCCTATAATTAGATAGGTCTAATCTGTTCGCTAATTTATTTATTTACTATAGGCCTATACGCTCTCCTAGAAACGCCCGTTACGAAAATAAATATAGGCTATATAAATTATAAGCTTAGGCTATAATATTATATAGGCCCTAAATCGTTTTGGACGAGGAATCGGCTAGTCAAATTGGCAGTCTCTGATCGAAGCTGTCGATATTGTTCGAGCACCTTAATTTACCCGAAAGCCAGGGGTTCGAAACCGGCCTAGGACTGCAGCAGGTATATGTCCCTGGAGCTCGCCACTACGCCACCTGGAAACCGCTAGAGCAAAGTCATTACCAGATCTATCCGAACCTCTCGTTTGCCCCTACTCTAGAAGTAGATGGCGCGCCTACTCTGGTAAGGTGGGGGTAAGCGTAACAGGACTTCAATGATTTTATAGTGTAGGCCCTAACCTAGGCTGCGTACGTAGGACTAACTAACGGTAGGCCTAGTGCACTAATTGGCTTATTACAGTAACAGACTTGCCCTGTGCTAACCTATGTAAGATAGCCGGTAGCGCATGTAGACATACTATAATTATAGTCATAAGCCTATACAGGATGGCTTGAAAAAATGTCCCACCTACTTTCTGGCCGATATCTTTGACAAAAGTGGGAATTTTAAAATAAAATTTTACAGACTGAAAGGCAATTCATAATTACATACTACTGCCGAATTTCACCAACATACTTTAAACAGAACAAATGCTATTAAACATTTAGTGACGTCACCCACTGGTTTTTGATGTTTCATATAACGTTTAACTAAATAAATTATTAGCTACATGTACATAACACACATGCGTGCAACGCAAATACATGTACAGGGTGAGTCAATAAAAAATGACCCCTTAGGTTTTTTCTAAATATTTCGGTCAAAAGTACGAATGTTTAAATGAAATTTTACAAGCTGCAAGACAATTTACGTATAACTACCAAATTTTATCAAAACATTTCAAACAGAACAAAAGTTATTCAACGTTTAGTGACCTCACCCACCGTTTTTTGATGGTTCAAAAACGTTTCACAGTTTTCTGCTAATGTTTCCGCCAAAAATAAATATTACTTAACGAAATTTCCCATACTTAAAGGCAGCTAATATTTACATATAGCGATCAAATGTTATTGAAATATTTCAAACGCAACAAAAGTTGCAGCGCTTTCTTGGGGAACATTTGTTGCATTACACGTTTTTAAATCAGCAGAATTTAGAGGTGGACTCACTAAAAGTGCTGCAACTTTTGTTGCGCTTCAGATATTTTGATAAAATTTGGCTCCTAGATGCAATTATGAATTACCTATACGAGGATAAACTTTCATTAAAATATATTTAATTGTGGCAGAAAAATTAATAAAGAACTGGTAAACGTTATTTGAACCATTAAAAATCAGGGGGTGAGGTCACTAAAAGTTGATTAACCTTTGATTTGTTTAAGATATTTTGATGAAATTTGACAGTTATATTAGGTATGAGTTGCTTTTCCTCCTGTAAAATTCCATTATAAAATATCCACTTTTGACGGAGGGGGTCATTTTATTACCAACAATTGTTAAACTTTTGAACCATCAAAAAGTAGTGGGTGACGTCACTATAAGTGGAATACTTTTGTTCTATTTTAAATATTTTGGTGAAATTTGGCAGGCATGCGTATATATGAATTGTCTTTCAGATTGTAAAATGTTATTTTAAGATTTTCACTTATGACGGAAATATTGGCAAAAGATATAGGGGGTCATTTTGTGCTCACTCTGTATATACATGTAGGCCTATGCACTGTTTAGCTGACTATAATCAATCATGTCCCACCTCGATCATTGCTTCGCTTTTTCTGATATCGTTCTCTGTGAGACAGATTGGAGAACAGCTTGACGATTGTGGCTTATTATTTGAATAGCATTATTTATTATGCTCCCCTTTGTTGCAACCTTTTTTTGTACTGATATTATTCGCGAGATGGTGCTGACATTAAACGTATTCTCTGCAGAATTAAAGCGCTATAAAATTCGTTCACCATTATAATAGGCCTTCGATCTTGAAGGGGGAGGGGTGTGCTGAAACAGATGCTTCAGAAGTTCAGAGGGACGCTTACTGTGCACTTCTATGCCTAATGTGCAGCCAAATGGATCTGGGATTCTGTTTTATAGGATTGTTGACCTACTAACATTTGGCTTTCTGTTAGACCAAAGATTATAAAAACAGGAGCTGGAGGATGGTGGTGATAAAGAGATGGAGGATGAGGAGGAGAAGAGGAGGAGGATGAGAAGAAGAAGAGGAGGAGATGGAGGAGGAGATAGAGGAGGAGGAGAAGAAGAAGAGGAGGAGAAGAAGAAGAAGAGGAGATGGAGGAGGAGACATAGGAGGAGGAGAAGAAGAGGGGAGAATAAGAAGAGGAGGATATGGAGGAGGAGACAGAGGAGGAGGAGAACAAGAAGAGGAGGAGGTGGAGGAGGAGTCAGAGGAGG
>JAQFXW010003497.1:0-11850 GCA_034693945.1 Dendrobaena attemsi
ACCATCATTATCAAATCATTATTGTCTATGATGATGACGATGATGATGATGACGACGACGACAACTATGATGATAATGATGATGATATTGAAGAATAATAGGATGATGATGGCGATGATGATAACGAAGACGACGACGATGATGATGATGATTATGATGATACTGATGTTACATTGTTCGTATCATAATAATCTTCTTCATCATCATCACCATGATCTTCAACATCATCCTCAATCCGTCATCATAACGGTCGACTTTACTGTCAATGGCAAACCTTCATTATTGTTAAAAGACTCAAACTCATACACGGCAGACGTTACAACGCCTCAGCATTTCTACCAAGAACAGGTCAACAGTCAACACTCCCGAGTTCACTTTACCTCGTATGTACGCACAAAGGTTTCGTCAATAATAGCATTGATATTGGTGCCCAGCACTTACGAGAGACGTGATTGAAGTCAGCCTGAACAGCTAAGCGTTGCTCGGAGTGGGTGGCGCCCTCTGCCGCACACGAGTCGCCATTGGTCGATCCGGCCACAGTCGGCTTAGATTAAAGGCCGCCTGGCAGAGAGAGAAGCGACGCTTTGGGGCTCTGGCGACTAAGCGAGGCGACAGTCTGTCAACTCCTCTGCATCACTAGCATTCCTCTATATGTTATATTGGAACCTAGAACGCCGATGAGTTATTGCTGTTTACCATCGAATAGGATACAATATTGTTCGACGTTTTTAAAAGACTTACGACATCAAGGAGGTTGCCAAGTGTGTAACCTATTATATGCATACCAGACTATAGGATATGTAGGCCAATGAGGGAGTATAAGCTTACTTTGAACGGGGGACGTACAGGAACGGAGATGGACATCAGCGATTCTAGGAATTGACCCTAATATATTTCTGGGTTGACCTCGCGACACCAATGATATTAACGTTAAATGTTGGTCAAGTATCTATGTCGACCGCACATAAACCTATAACTGATACAAATTGTCGCTTTAGAAGAGGCTCTGAAACCGGTTACATTTAATAACAACGAATAAGTTTGAGATCTCTTCAATAGTAGCCGAAAGGTTTCACAATTTCGATCGCTTCACTGGGAAACCATTTCTATCACAGCTTATTATTACACAACGGTTCACAAGACTGAAGACTTTGTTTACTGCATCACGAGTTTTCACAACCATTGAAGTGGCTGCCCTAAAGAGCACGAAGAAGACCTAAGTAGTGGAATAAATGAAGGCACTATATAAAACTAATTCTGCAGCTACGTAACCTTTTGATATAGACAAGCCTGAATATTGATTGATTTTGACTTGGAGCGCTATTGTAACATACCTGGCTATAAATAGCGCTAAAGAAGTTCAGTAACTGACTGATATCGACCAGAAACTTTTCATCTGATAAATACCAGGCTCAATAGAAGCCGTTAACAAGAGCGCTACATAACTCACGAAATTGGCAATGGAGCGCCTGGCTCAGTTCGTCTCCCAATCGTTTGACGCGGACACACATTCCCGCATGGCGCTATATCATCATTCCACCCAGACCCCCACTCCTCCACCCCTTCCTAGGGGAGTCTCAGACTTCCACCGGAAGTTCGCTCGAAGTCCGACCGTCGACGTAGAGAGTCACGTGGACAGCGACTCAGACAACGACATTCTACTTCCGGTCTCACCTCGATCCGTTTCCGGTGCAAACGACACCAACCGGAAGTTGTTTCTCGCCTTCCGGTCACGACCGGAAATAGTTGGTCCAAAGATCGAACCCTCTGTTACGCCACCGGGTGAATCTCCGTCGATGTTGAATGGTTCTTCTTCTTCGCCCCCTCTGACGCCTGAAAGAAGAGGAAACAAGAGCGAAGAAGCTGAACCGGAAGCTGGAATGACATCGAGGTCTGGTCAAGACGAATTCAGTCATTTCCCAGAAGCACATCATGGTACGTGTTATCTGTTGTTTTAAATTTATGTTAACATTTTGTTGTTACCGTAATCACAGTCATAAATCTATTAATTATTAAAATCACAGGCAGTGATTACTCTCATCATCATGCTATCATCATTACAGTTATCATCGTCATCAATATCATTGTCGTCGTCGTCATCATCATCTTTATGAATTTTTCAAAATGTTTACTGTCATCGTGATAATTGCCATCATCACTATTGTAGTTTTCATATTCAACATCATAATCACTAATAACGGATGATAATCATAAATCATTGCAGCCATCATCATTCATGTCGTTATCCTCGTCACTATCAAGGTCATCATGATCGACCATCATCATAACTGTCCTCATCATTCTCGTCTTTATCTCTGTCATATCTATGTCATCATCATCATCGTGGTCGTCGTTATCATCATACTAATAATAACTCTCGTCGAGTCATCGTCCAAATGAATATCATCTCCGCTTTGAGCCGATCCTACTGGCACCTAATGAAAAGTATTAACCCTAATTAAGAAAGCTTTATTTGAGAATTCAATATAATGCCTATAGCGCATACAATCCATCGGTAGAGCGACAGTTGTAAGTGAAAAGAAGTTATAGCCATAAAGAACAGTCATCAGTATACGAAATGAAAGAGACTCTGCTATTTTCTTGGCCTCTGCGTATGAAGATGCTCTCTCTCACTCATTCACTCACTCACTCATTCATTCACTCATTCATTCATTCACTCACTCACTCACTCATTTACTTACTCACTCACTCTCTCTCAATTTAACTTAGGCCTATTCGTTTAAAAAATATATGCATAGGAGGCTTGAGATGACACTCGTAACATAATCACTGATCTGCAAAGAGTTGTTAAGTAATGGCATACAGGCTTTTGCGAGGCATAGAGATAAGATATGGAGTACTAATTGCTGATACGTTAATCGGTGATATGAACTTTGAACACATGTCCTAGGAGTGATATCATAGTGACCTTTTATAGGAGTGAGATCATATATAGTGACCTCTTATAGGAGTGAGATCATAGTGACCTCTAATAGGAGTGAGATCACAGTCAGACTGAAATGATGGATTATTACATCAGTGAACAAACAAATCCTGCATGGCATGCATTCTAACCACATTCAGGAAACAGATTTGCGGATGCAGTGAGAGAAAGAAAGAAGAAAAACAGCTGATCTCACATATGCAGTGGTGTGACTGGTGTGGATGCATGGGTGAGAAAGTCCCAACAGACAAGAAGTCCATCAGTTGGACAAGGAAAATTGTAGGTCTCTACATATATTGACAGAAATAGTAGTGATATGAACTTCGCAGCTGCAGGATATGAATGGCCACATGCAGTCTAAAACATCAAAGTCTGGGCTACATTGATTGAGAAATAATGAAAATTCCCTGAATAGATTAGCCAAGAAACTTATCTCTAGCATTAAAACTTGATGTTATATAGACCTACTTTTTAAATCTATAAAAATCCTATGCTACATATATGTCGCCTCTGAGTAGGACTATATAGTGTAGTGGACATGAAAGGGCGGTATAAAAATGTGTGAATAAAATATAGCCTACTGACAGTCTGCCTATAATGAATCTATAGACTGCCAATTCATTCATTTCGGCCGTAATGTTCGGTTGTGCATTCAACTAACGCATCAAATATTATCTTGCGTGTATATAGCCTCGGAGCGCCTCTGAATTGCTCTGCTGAGAGAGGCGCTTTATAAATCTTCAAATAGATAGATAGATAGATAGATAGATATATAGATAGATAGATAGATAGATAGATAGTAATAGTATTAATGTTCAGTGCATTTGAATTTCCATTAACTGGGGTGCAGCCCCCCCAAACATAAAGCCTGCGTATGTCTATTGGGACGGCCCTCGCTGTAAGCCTAAGAGTGCACGGCATTGTTTATATCATGAAAAGAAAGACAGTTGCTCATGCTATTAAAGCCTTGTATATAGGCAGCCATATTAGCATGACATGCAAGCGACCCCTTCATCTCAGTGAGTGAAAGTGGGACTGAATCAAACTGCAGAGAACCTCAGAAGAGTTGATTTTGAAACTGAAATTCCTAAATATTGAACACAATAATATCCTGAACCGTTAGCTGTAGTTTCATTCTTCCAACTGTAGGCCTGACGAGATTGTCATTATGCAGTTGCTAACAGTTTCTAGAACAATACAATACGTCTTATAATGCACACAGCCCTCCAGATATATAAATATATATTTAGGCCTACATATTATATACATCGACTACATCGTATACGTCTGTGTGTCTTGAGGGCGTGGTGGTGTATATATAGTGAGATAGTCGAAGTCTCGCGGCCAGAGCGTCGCGAGTTCGAGCCACTGCATAATACGCACATGATAAAGTCTTTCACTCACAATTGCTCGAGGCGCTTCGGCGTGTGTACTCCCGTACGCCTCCGTGTTGTAGGCGGGACCACCTTTGAACAGGAGTGAACTTAAAGAGGCGGTAGAAAAATATCTGAATAAATGAATAAATACGCTTGTTATACACTAACTCTCTGGATTCAGACAGAGCTCTTACAATCGTATGCATCACCTTAAAATCAGTCTGTCCGCTGAAACAATTTCAAGTTAATTGCGGGACGACCCTTTCCTCCTTCAAAGCTGCAATAGACTAATATCTGCTCATACGTCTGCCTGAGGTAGAATCGCTTTCAATTCGCTAATTCCAATTACGAACGGTCTAGAAGGATTGGTGTCTTTACACCACTTATCTAATAACGCACCTCCCTCCCTGCAGCGTTCCTTCCTGTCATCCCCTATTCCACTTCCTCCTACTTCTCTTTCCATCTCTCCCTTCCTTCCACCCTATAGCAGAACCCTGACCTCTGCCATGTCGGCGTTCCTAATTCGCCAAATTTCGCGCCAACTAAATCAATTATCGGCGAACAATTTCGTCGAGAACTGATCCGCATGTTTCGAATTTGCATGGTGGATTGGTTCATCGGTCGTAATCGCATTAGACGACGGTCAATGGGAGAGATGGTGGTGGGTCTGTGTGGGCAGAGAGAGAGACGGGGAGTGCCGCGCGGCGCTCACACAAAACGCCGTCATCTCTCTGTGGCCGCTTTCTATTTACCTAGGAAGAAACGACGCTCACAGAGAGATACTGCGTGAGTTATAGTAGTTGTCTAATAACGCTAGAGGTGAAGTTGGCGATTAGGCCTACATTAAATATTAGTGATAGCAGTAAAAGTATAATAATGAGTATTAATAGTATCCGTGTATTATCATTAATTGATATAGAATAATAAATCCTATTAATAATATCAAAAATTTTAATTTTCTTTTAATTTTCTTTTGAATATTTATATTAATAAGTATGCAGCTGCTTTAGGTCAGAATTGGACGAGACGTAACTGTTCCAGATGATCATCCTCTTTTGGCTCCGGCCAAATGTTTTGTCCACCTGCATGAGGGATATAAAAAATTAATAATGATATAAAAATAACAACAATAAGTTTGTAATAAATTATGGATCCCCTATACGAGGACTGACCCTTCAGAAAAATGTTCTGCTCCTATTAAACAATGTGTTCGAAATGCAAGGGATCAATTATATCTTAGTCAAAATGATAGTAATCATATAATAACAATGAAAGGAACAATAACAACTGAAGTTTATCAGGAAGTGAAAAGCTTAACTACAGTTACACCTATAGTACGCTTGTTTAGCAAGGACAGAACAGGATTAAGACTTAAAAGCCATCGCAGAGTGGAAATTACATGTTATTTATTTATTTTATTCATTTGCTAAACTTGAGGAGAAATATTTTAAACAGAATTTGAAGGATCTGCAATCTGCCTATAATTGGTGTTCAGTTTGTGTCTGTGATTTCAGCCGAATGAACTTCAACATGTTACAGTTAACAACCGAGTGATTTCAGTTGTGTACATCTGGTTCAGCATAATTATTGTAAGCATGCATACATGTAGGAATGTCAGGAAATACGTTATTTCGAGGTTGAGTTCTGTGTGCCTTGGTATCTTAGTAAGAACAGACGATTATAATTGTCCACGAGAAAAGAGAAGTGACAATAACAGAGGGTCTATCTGTCACAGTCTCTCAACACATGTTGCCACACAGATAGTCAGCACAGACGGGCATTATCTGTCAAAAATTCCGTGATAGTCAAAACCGGAAGGCGGCCATCTTACCTCGTCCGAGTGACCCGGATGAGCAATTAGGACAGTGGATTCCTTCCAGTAAGATCCTTCTAATTTGGACAATCGAAAGAGGAAGACAGTGTCAATTAGTGAAAGAGAGCACAATTAATTGCTGTACATGTGTTCGTATCTCCTGCTATATGTCTGTCTGCCTGTCGCTCTATCTGTCTTGTCTGTCTGCGTCTGTGTCTGTGTGTATGTCTTTACTGAATGACAGATGGCGTATGTTACTCTATTCAGACCTTGTTCAGCAATTGTCTAATTAATTACAAACAAACAATAGTTTATGCATGAGTCGTAAGCGACAATCATTTGTCTTACTGCTGTCATCAGATGTTCTTCTGATCATTGTTGTAACCGGAATGACGAACAGAGGTTGGCGATGTTTAAATAAGAAGTCGGATTAGGTCCCACAAATTTCTTTAATACGGGTGGTAAAAACACATTAAATCGAGAAAATTTTATTCATTTTGCTGAGGAAGAGAAACGGGTGACATGTCGCCCTGTCAAAGTCTCCTATAGTTCAATAAATAGTCAACTATCGGTGAATATTAGTCGCCTAGTTAAGATTTAGGTAAACTTTCATTAATTAATATACTGGATTGTATTTTGTGTTGTGTTGTCCACCAGCAGAGTAGAACTTCTTTTTTCGGTGGTCCTTGAGTCCCAAGAAGTTGTAAAGCGCAGCCATGAGTTATTAATGCAGAGGGTCCTGTACTGGTTTACGCTTGTTACTCGAACTTATCACCGACATGCAATCAATGTATATGATGATGTTGATTTAAATCTGAAGAAATTAAATTGTTCGAATTGAACTTGAATTAAATTGTGCTTCAGTGAGCCTGTGTGCAGCAAACCTGATCATGGGGCAAATACTGCAGTCACAGTTGTGCCTCTATCCATTACAAAGCTAGGCCTATCTATTGTTTCCAGGACCCTGGAAAGACGGACGCCATAACATGTATACCTCAATATACAACTAAGTTCAAAAGATAGCTTATAATAAGAGCTTCGGCTAGAGCCAACGCTTGATGTCAGCATCTGGCGTTTGCTATAGATATAGAATGAACCCTTTCCTGATTACCGACCATTAGCGCTCAATGCACGACCAATCATCACCCTCACCCAGCAATTTCATGACCCTCTAGCTTACGATTGAGCAAGGTGGACGCCTTTGACCTGAACGACCTTATAACCTGTTCCTGGGTATCCTATTCGGCGGATGTACGCGTTTGTCGCACCCCCAGGGTGACATTAAAGAGAGACTTTCGTGACGGGGCAGATTATTTAAAATATGCAAGACCATCGCGGATATAATGCTAGGATATCGTTACGACAGGACAGATGGATGGACCACTACTGCAGCTGCATTCACGGTATGGAGGAGGAAAGCACGATATAAGAAAAATTACAATCAGCGTAATGTAATGTAAGTGTTTTCTGCTGTACCAGTCATTCCAGTTGATTTAAGTGTAAATTCGTAAGACGAATGCGTGTATACCGTGCATTTACAGGTATAGAAAGGCCTATAGGTCTATAAGGCTTAAGTGTACATCCTATTTCATTATCACCTGCTGGAAGTATGTTCGTGCATCATTCAGTGGGGTCTGATTTGTCAGTCTGTCATCTAGTCAGTGGGTTAGTCGATGGGTTAATGTCAGATTAATCGGTTAACTTAATCGGTTGGTTAGTCAGTCATTTAGTCGGTTAATTAGTCCGGCAGTCATACGATTGGTTCGTCAGTGAGTCAGTCGTCACGTAAGTCCTTTCAGTCAATCATACGATATGGTTGATTAGCCAGCATAATGTTGTAAGGCATAGTGGGTGATCCGTGTTTCAGGTGGAACGGATCCTTCCAGAGTCCACATCAACCGATCAATGAGTTCGGACGATCCCGGAACCGCTCAAGCAAGACATCACCAAGTGATGCGGAACGACGATGGTTCCACCGCTACAGCAGCAGCAGCCATACGCCCGGTGGTCATCCAGCCTCATAACCAGCGTCCCTGCCACTCGCCTCTTCCTCCCAAGGACCATGGACTCCGAGGAGGGAACCTGGCAGATGAGATTCAACCGAAGATCAAGCAGAGACGCAGTCGAACGAACTTCACGATGGAACAGCTCAATGAACTGGAACGGCTCTTTGACGAAACGCACTACCCTGACGCATTCATGCGTGAAGAGCTCAGCCAAAGATTGGCGCTGTCAGAGGCCAGAATTCAGGTATACGCACGTATATGTGTATATGTGTATTTCTATACCGCCTCTTACAGTTCACCACTATGCAGAGGCTTTCCCGATTACAGCCCGCACGTGTGTTGGAGTTTACACGCAGGAGTGCCTTGAGCAACTGTGAGTGGAGAACTCGCTCAAGGTCCCTACGCCGCGGCTTGAGTGGGAATCGAATCCGCGACCCTTCGGACGCAAGGCGGCGACTCTTCCACTTGTTCAAATGAACATATAATTTTATATGAAACAAATTCTTTTGGATGGAACATTTTATACATACGGCAACCGTGTCTAAGCTCTCTAAACTCTTTAAATAATTATACACACAGCTTTTATAAAAGAAACAGGTGATATACAGTGTAACTGGTACAGAGTAACAAAATTTATATAGCTGCAGCTATGCTTCCTTCGGGTTGTTCCATCTTTAAAGCAACTCAACAGATCCACTACCACCCTTGCAGGTAACGCAAGACATCGGCTGTCTAACAACATGCATTGCATGGAGGCACTCGTGAATAAGTTGGTTCATGTGCTTAGCAAAAATACAGTTTTCCTGACATTTTGTGATGTATATAATAATATACCAGAAATAACTGTAGGCCTATATTAAACATCTTTTTTAAATTGAACATGTAGAACTGGCTTAATTATGATGTTCATAACTTACAAATTAAGTGGTTATTGAATCACAGTTAATTGCAATATTGTAATATAAGAATATCCCAAGGGTTTCCGTTAGACAGATTCACGTAAATTTCAGGGAATATACTTATTCCGTCACTATATACATTGCATGCATTGCAAACTTATATATTTACACACTTTGTACATTTGCCTTGTATAAGGTATACATTACCTATTACTGTGTATAAAATGATTAAGCTTGAACATTGCATATTCTTCCAGAAACATTTAAATGGTCAAATGTACTTCTACAATCTACATATATATATATACATATAAATATATATATATGTATATAGACGTATAATCATAAATATTGCCACATATGTGGGTATACACATTTATATGCATCAGTATCGTTTCGCTTCTGTGTATATATATGCATTGTATGAATGTCTATGCATGTATATATAATATGATGCATAAAATTTCGTATAATAGATGATGGAGTATCGTGGACGTGTCATAAACGCCTATATATGTATATCAATGGTTTGGTCGTTGACTTACTGATTACCCGCATTCAATTCGTTTGCCGTATACGACTTTGACCGACAGAAACAGAGACAGACAGACACACAGACACATACAGCGAGACAGACAGAGACAGAGAAGATCGTTCTGTCTCCTCCTTTGCATCTGTCCCTCTTACTCCTCCTCTTTCTTCGTCGTCCTAGAATCAAATTGAATTAACCCATCGCTCGTTCTCAGCCGCGGATGCTCAGTCCAACTACACGACTCCCACGCCGTCCGTCCGCCCCCCTTGCCTCGATCGCCAACCGCCGCCGCCTGCTTACCCTGCGGTATCGGTTCCCGTTAAATTCCTCACCACGTCTTCCGTTCGATTTTGTGGAACGTCATGGGGGGGGGGCTGTGGTAAATGTATGTTAGTTGCCTTGCGTCCGGAGTGTCGCGGGTTCGAATCTTCCTCAAGCCATGCACCGTATCTTAGTGTCTTGGAACAGTCATTAACCTGCAATTGCGCTGTGACTGTGACGGTGCTTAATGTAATGGATAAGACACTACGGGTACAAACTATACAAGATTGAGTCCCGCATCTAGATAATAGATCATAATAGAGCCCCCAAACGTGTGACCATGTGACGGACGTAGTAAATGAGACGTTTCGGCGTATTGACTCCGAATCAGCATAAGCGCTGTAGTCGGGAGCGCCTCCGTTTTGCGTTTGACGAGAGTCGTTAGAAACTTGATCACAATACAATGGAAAAGCTACAGCGATGCTGCGCTAATGAGATAGTTAGTGATTTAATGGTTAGGTTATTTGGTAGTTAAACAGATAAGTACGGCAAGGAAGAAGCTCCGATGAATACTTTCAACAGCATTACCCATTGCAATCAAAAAGCAATGATTAATCTACAAATAACACTGACATCATACTAATATGACGGCTGCTTTGTCTCTATCTGGTATCTCCCTTGTAATATACAACCCAATTTGAAGCCCCGTTTAACATCTGATTCTGATCCCAAGCAGTGCTCGGGAATAATTTGTGCTTTACACGAAACCTTTTAATGTGGGTACATCCCGTGGACCCTTCGTCTCCAAGCCCAGGACGTTCCCGTTCAGCCCATCTTGCCCAAATGCAGTAGTTGATGTACTGTATCGTGCACTCCAGTATAGAGGCTAAACAATTATAGTTGCTTATTATAAACAGCAATTATTACATTTTTTGCACATAGTAGACCAACTGCTGTATATAATCTTTTCCTGGGCTTCCATACTCATGATCCGCGGTGTAGCACTTTAGAAGCGTTGAGTTTACGATTTCGATTACACTTATGTCGCAACTGAATATACTGGACAAATTAGACTCAACAGTCTAAATCTTTCTAAGACAGTCAAATGTATTGTAGTATCAATCACAATTTTTATGATGCTATAAGGGTAAAGCAGGGGTTAGAATATCACGGGGAAGTCGTTTTTCGTCCGTGCCACGGGCGACAAATTGGGTATTGCTTCGGCTAATTAAATCAGCGGCGCCTCTGCAGAGGGAAGAGGCGAGCGGCGAGAGACCACAGAGTCAACAGTCGCCAGCGACCAAGTAGAGTCTGACGGGGGGCCTCGACCGTGTCACTGGCCTCATTGGCGACCGGTCACTCACTGTCAGCCACGACTCCCGGACCTCGGCCCCCTCCATCCTCTCGTGTCCCGTCCCTCCCCGGCGATGAAAGGGACGACGGATCATCAGTGTCCCTCTCGCACTCCCCGGGGGGGGGGGCGGTGGTGGGAGGAGGGAGTGGATATGGATGGCTGTGATATGGCAGTTGAGCTGGAAATACGACGCCACCACCGATCAGTATTGTGAGGGTCAACGAGTCTGTATCACTCTGTGGGTAGTTGAAGGGATGAAGCAGAGAACCAGAGAATGGATATCAGATTTCAGATCGGCCTATGTAAGTTCCAAGAACGCTTTGAATCTCTGGATCTATCAACATGTTTATGTGACCTTCACTTTCTTCTGATTGGGTTGGTTTGATACCATTGGCCAGAGTTATACTATAACTTATCCCGTTAAGAACCACTTTTTTTCCAGCAGATAGATTTTTATTTACTTTTGCACTTTGGGTCCTTATGATGAAAGTACATTAGGGATAAAATTGTTAAGAAATATCTTTATTGGTTCTTGAGATATCATGGTGTCCTTTTAAAAGGACGCTGAGCACATATGATACCAACACCTCCTAGAAATTGAATGTGTTGTTATACCTCATGTCATAGACTCATATAAAAAGAAATCGTTGTGCAGTGCTAAAAAC
>JAQFXW010003498.1:0-11847 GCA_034693945.1 Dendrobaena attemsi
AATTATGTATATGACGTATAGATGCAACTATGCATATAATATATGTAATACTATATATTTGTATCTATGCGTGTAGTCAGAGAGGATTTTGTCGTATACCCTTGGCCGATTCTGTTTGGGGGGGCTTAATTTCCGGAGGGATAAGGTCGGGGGAGGGGGCTTATGTCCATTTTCCATTCATGACATAGACGTACATATCGTATGCTGATGATTATTATAGTGAGTCTATGGTTGTTTGCAACGCAATGCAACGGCCAATAACTGTCATCAGTCATCTCTGCATCATGATGTGAGAGCATTTCCAGTCTCCCCCCATGCCTCAGAGGCCACAAACCATTGTCTAATGTCTATAGCGCCCGTGGTATACACGTGCATCTAAACTGGAGTATTGGAGTGGCGTTCATCTGAACGGGCGACCGGTGGTGATGTCACCAGAATAGATTCATTGACAAATTAAGAGGTGAAGGTCTTAATACTGTCTTTAGAGGAACATCCGTACATCACATTACCTTACTGAAGGTGGCTGCCTATAGTCACAACTTCAGACTGTATACTGCATAGTATAGGCCTATACGGTATAGCTTAAGCCTCTCGGTTGAATGAACTCAGTGAACCTCGCCTGTATGGTTGACCCATGATGCAATCTTCGTGCGATGTACATTTTGTCGTGTGCCAGAATCTGGTGGCTGAAGTATCCGGGGTTTTTCGTGGTATCTAGACGATGTCTGGCGCTTGACATGTGATGCACGAGTTATGGCTCACGTGTCATGCATGGCGTTTGGTTTCATGGCTGAGCGGTGAGCACAGGACGCCGGGCCTTATTACGAGTGTCGTACCGTAGGTAATTACAGTGTATGAATCGTTGTCCTCAACTGAATCGTGTGTCTTGAAACACCATGCCAGTCAATAAAATTCCGCTTTGCTGCCACTAGGTATACACTCCACATGAGATGATGATGTGAGGCACGGGTCACTCTTAGGCCAGAATTTATCGCATTATCACCAGAGAGCTTACACCAGCTACGTCCTTCTTGTATGTTGTATAGTCGTATTGAGAATGATAAGGGGAGGCACCTTCAATAGGACCTACCTTGGGCGCGGTTGTGTAGTGGTATGTGACCGGTCGCAGATTCGAATCAACCTCAAGTAACCATGTACATGGATACATAGGGATCTTGAGCAGGTCCTTTACTCACAGTTACTCTGTGAGAGGGGGGGGGGGAAATGGATAAGACACGGGAAAGAAAATATATACCAATATCTGTAGCTTCGCGTGTGTAGACTCAACCTTCTCTCGCCAGGTGGCATAGTAAATTAGGCGCTTCGGCTGGTTAACTCTTATTCAGGATCAGCGCTGTAGTCGGGCGCAGTCCATACTACGAGAGGCGCTATAATATATAAATGTTCGAATATGATTCCTTTAGCGGAGGAACAGAGATGGCGTTCCGTTTGTCACTCAGTGTTTTTAATTTCAACAGAGAATGCATTATAATCGTACAGTTGCCTCATTTCCAGGCTTTGAAGGCCTTGAGCTACGACTGTCCTCCTATCAACAGCAGCAGCAGCAGCAGCAGCAGTGTGTCTCTGCCTCTAGTAGAGATTTATCTGAGGGTCGATCGATCAAATTACAGTCGGGGCTTATCACGAAGAGGTGTCACAATGAACTGCGTATAAGAGCCGAGGAGTCCAGTTCGGTTGGGTCCGGTTGGGTCCGGCTTTGTCCGGCTGGTCATGGAGGGGCGTTGGCATAAAAGATTAATCTCCTTCGGTCGTCGGGTCATCTGACTGCAGCCAATATATCCAATAATAATAATAAGGGACACAGCAGCAGCAGCAGCATCAGCAGCAGCCAACGCAGAGTGTAGTAAGCGTCGGTCCGCCGTCGTTGTTCCCCGCACAATTCCTCCAGTCTCGCCAGAACCATAAAGTCCCGGCTGAAGGCTCTACTTCTCTGTTAACGAGAAACCTCAGAAACTCATGCTTCGGCAGAGCTCCTGCAAAAGAGTGGCCCTGTATTTTTGCGTCTATGGGATCAATTCGTTTAGAAGTCGTACAGTCCTATATATGTAAATTAATGAATCTCATTAGCTTGATTGGTAGGCCTATAGAACCTTGAATTGAATGATGGTGGAGTAAGAAAGCCAGTGAAGCTGTTTGGAGACAGACATGAATGAAAAGATTTGTGAGAATTGAGGAAGACGATCAGCCAACAGTCGAGCAACAACATTGAATAAAAGGGACAATTTGAAATGACAGGAGAATGTGGCCCTCAAGCAGAAATTATATAAATTTAGTTTGAAATTCACTTTACTTTTCACAATTCTGAACCTATGACAAAGATGATGCATCTGTAATCCTAAACAGTGCTCTATGGTAATGATTGCTATTATTATGATACAAGATCAACGATAAACAATTTGCGTCATCACTCAACAGTGTGAGTATAGCCTAAGTGATAGGCCCTAATCAGAATGTTGTGAAAATGAGCACAGCTGTACCAAAAGTACAACAATATTATTGAAGGTGAAGCAACGTCTTTTAAGCTGACTTGAAAGTGTGACTGGTCTACATGTATATGCCCATTGTAGAAACTCGACTTTAGAATCTTCATTGCAAAATATTTGAAATAAAGAAATGGTATTAAAATTGATTTTGCTCCACGTATTTATGCGATCAATCATTTTCAGTAATAATTTGACTCAATTCTATTTTTAAAAGTGCAACAACTGAACTGCAGCCAGACAAAAATAGAAAATGATGCTAAACTGCTTCTTGAGTATTGAATATTATCTTCATATTTCAAGTTGCTATATGCTTTTGTAAGGTAGGTCTGAGCCTACTTAAAATACACTTTGTTAAGTAATCAGATAGCCAATGCAATTCAATTCAATTTTTGTTTATTTCTCGCATACTAATAGGCCTATACACAATTTTAGAAATACATTAATTAACATTTGCGGCTCTCGACTGTTTTTCTTTGATGCAATCTGACCCTTGACCGAAAGAGTTTATGCAGCCCTGGTGTAAGAAGTAGACCTGCGAATAATCTTGATAGGCCTATGCCTCAGTGGAAAGCAAGAAGCCTGATTAGGCCTGCCGAGTAAACTTTGCCAGTAGGTGCAGTAAAGGTTAAGCTGTCTAGGGTGACATCCAGGATTTCAGGTCCCGGAGGACCTGAACACGATTGAAGAAAATGCAAAAGACGAAATATTGTTTACTGTTCAGAGACCATTGGATAGGCCTATTTACGTTTTTGTTGCGGAACATGAAACCAATCGAGTTGTCTTTTAGATGGGTTTAATGATAGATGAATACTGAATACAGTGCAGGACCCTATCAATGAAGGTCATGTGAGAGTGAAAAATTGCAGTGGCAGTCCAGAGTGTCGTTTATTAGCAACGCAGTTGTATTTGACCCCATGCACTTATATAGTAAACCTTGAACTGACCGGTTTTTCATTGATGTCTCTTTTACCGACTCCTCCCAATGTGACCTTTGTGCACATAACAATTCTGGTCTCGCCATAAAGCAACGCTGTTGTGAGTGGATTATAATATCTATATAGGAGCCTATGGTGATGATTGCTATTATTATGGTACAAGATCTAGCCTATATATAAAATATAAAAGTGTATAGGCCTAACTATGTATGTGGGTGCTCAAAAATCTGTTGATACACTCGACCGATTGCTTCCAAAATTGACACGAATATTGCTTACTCCCCCGGTTGAAAACTGTCCACTTTGCAATCCCACAACTTTACCATTTCCCCAGATATCGACATTTCAAGTTTCGAATTGGTTTAAAGTACTCTGCCATAGTGATGAAACAGCATGATTCAACGACATTTCTATTTAATAAACTTACGTCATCCCTTATGACTATTTTTCAGGGAAGAATTGCCTCCACAGATGAGGAGACGATTGAACCTACACGAATTCAAGACCGATTTCCTTGAAGAGAATGGTAATTCTGATTACTACCAATTTCAGTTAATTAAATGCATTTAATCTATCTTATTATTCTTAAGCAGAAACGTTTCAGTCATCGATCTTTTTCTTGAAGTTTTTTCACACAAGTTCTGACCATTTGTTGTTTTTGTCATTTCCAGATTCTCGTTTGTTTTGCATCGGTGACGTCGTGAAGTTCAAATTCCTAAACAATGATTTCTCGTTGATCGTACGTTACATCAAATCTGGATCAACCATTCAGGAAACAATGGACAATTCTATTTCGCCAGACATTGTTGAGTCATTTTCACGATTGGATTTATCATCTATAGAAGAATCCGATGTAAAGAAAGATTTCTCGGTCATTCGTAAGACGTTCTTCAGTCTCATCGAAAGACGCACCCATCTCGTCGTTACTCATGCTGGGCAGTGTTTTACGCTCGATTCTTTCGGAGGATATTCTGCGTGGAAAACCAAAGTCCTACATTGGGTTGAGGAGATTCTTAACACTCCTCAACAATACATTGGCCTGGGTGAGCAGCTTACTCACTTTTTCAAATGCGAGGATTGAATTTTTAAAGAGAGCGTTCTCATCAGGTTTACAATGGCTTCTCAATTGAGTAATTAATCTAATAAAGCGATTATTTTTATTAATTCTATTTATTCATATATTCATTAATTCTGGACTTTTATAAAGCGCCTCAGCCTCTTCATGAAACTACTGAGAAGTACATATGTAAGCATAAGGACCTTGAGCAAGTTCTTCACTCACAATTGCTCGTTGCGCTTCGGGGTGTAAACTCCGACACACCTCCAGGCTGTAGTCGGGATCGCCTCTGTGTAATAGGAGACTTGAAGGGGCGGTATAGAAATGTGTGAATAAATAAATAGAAAATAAATAAGTAATAGAAGCATTTTGTTCTGTTGAGTTAAGTAGCTATTATTTGGTAATAAGATCTTATGTGGAAAGCTTTTGAGAGGTATTTCTTGAAGGAGCGACATCTTGCTAATTGTGTTTTGTTCTAGGACCGGTTCTTTCTCTTCGTCTCGTCCTATTGGTCGGTCTTCCTGGAGTGGGAAAGACGATGTTTGTCAGAGCTGTGGCCAACGCCTGTCACGTCTCGCTGTTTCTCATCACACCAGAGATCATTCACGATGAGTCAGTCATCATTTGTCATTTATCATGTCATTGTTCTTCGGTCATTTATTTTATTCCTCTCTGGTCATTTCTTGTCAGATGTCATTAATCGTCGTCTGTCATTAATCATCAGTGTACGTTTGTCATTAGCGGTCAACTACTTTTGAGCAATTTATCAAGTATTCTATTAATTCATTCATTATGCTAAAAATGAGCGTATCTAGGTATGAAGGGTCCGTCAAAAATGAATGGGTCTTTAAGTTCTGGACAAACTGCGACTTGAAATGTAAATTCGAAAAGATCTTAATTTTTTAAGCGCTTTCATTAACGAATGTAAAGTGTAACTCCCCCAGCGAGTGAACGTGCCGCGAGACGGCGACGCAGACATTTTATCGAATAGAATTTATCTGCCGAATAGAATGGTGAGTGTCATTAACGCATAAGTTGATTCATGCGGCCAAGATTATTGTTTAGGATATTAGAAGACTCATTTCAGTGGCAGTAAATAGTCAGCCTCTGATCTAAGACAGCTTCTGTGCGACCATTGTGGTTAGACAGACGATGCACCATCGTCGATTTCTATGTCAATTGGAAAAGAAATTGATTCTTGTATTGTTCAGTTCTGAGGAATTTTCTTTCATCTCTTCCGTCTCCATTCGTGGAGGATGAGTTTCCGCTGGTGTTCATTCCAGGTCATCCGTGGTTGATCTGGAGGAGCGGATTGTCCGCGAGGGTCCGTGCGTCGTCTTCTTCGATGATCTCGACGTCATCTGTCCAGCGACAGATAAAGAGATGGCGCATAGAGTCGACGAATTCATCGGTCATCTGGTGAGAGACAGACAGAGACAGACAAACAGAGAGAGAGAGAGACAGACAGAGAGAGAATGCATAACTGATCTGTGCAGCTCCTAACATACCATAGGCACCAAATATGCCGAAAGTCTATGTCATTAAAATGACCAAATTGAAAATACTATTTGAGCGGTTTATGGGCTGCGATTCTTCTTTGTGATGTCATTGAATCTAATGTAAATATTTATAAGGCGCTGCTCACAGCAGATTAGCTCTCAATCTGAGAGTATTAAAATACCTCAAAACTTGACAAAGCCTATAATGCTGGTTTGGATCACGATCTGGTCTTTGTGAGCTGATGATTTCTTGTCTCTTGTGAGGTAATACATGTAGCCTTGATTGTCTGTTTTGTCTTCATCAGATTCTAGTTGTACTTATTCTGTATTTTGTCGACAGATGAAACACGAAGATCGAATCTTCATATTTGGCGCAACGAACAAAATAGAAAATGTCGACAAGTACATCCTGAGACCAAATCGTTTTGAAATGACACAAACGATCGATCTGCCGAAGACGATTGACAAGATCGATGTAAGTCAGATGCATTTAAACGGTTGACCTTATTTCTGAATTCACGTTCTCTCTTGTTTCCGATAACTTGTTCTTCGTGGCAACTGACGACGACCTACATTCAAGTTTTAACAGATGTTTAAGACAATGAAGCAGTCGATCACAATCAACCGGGTGTTGCAGACTTCAGTTAGCTGAACTCTTATTCCTCCTCTTAATCTCTGCAGTATTTGAAAGAGGACTGAGTGAGATCCACAAGAATTCAGATTAAATTAAATTAAATGTGGCAGTAAACAATAAGTTGTGGTTGATGTATTAAGACAATTCCTTCTCCACTCTTCATATTTCAGATTTTGAGCCGACTCTTGCGTTCCGTCAAACATTCGTTGAAAGAAGAGGAGATCAGAGAACTGGCAACAAGAGCTCGACATTTCTCCGGACTTGATCTCAGTTGCCTCTGCGATAAAGGTTTTCCTTATCTTAAGTAGAGATTGCAGGGATTCAATTTTACTTATTTAGCTCCAGCATTTATTCGCATCCTCCGGATATCCCTCTTTCAACCAAACTTTGATGACAAATAGATAACAGACACAAATAGTTATTTCTACGGATCTGTGAGATAGATGCATCACTTACTCCATTCTTTTTATGGTTGCCGCTGATTTTAGATTAAGGTTAGACTGCTTCACTCCTATGAAACATTTTGATTATATATTTCTTAAATTGGAATAATGGTAACAGATTCTGTGCGCTGAATATTTGATTACAATGACAGATTTAGCCTCATGTAGAGCAGCACAATGAATACGTCAGAATTGACTTTTTCTAAACCGAAACCGCATTAATGCAAAGGTTGAATTAAATTGAATTCTGCACATTTTCTGTTATATTTATGTCTGAAATTAGCTAAAGCAAGGTCAAGGTCTCGATTGGTGGCTCAGACCAACTCCTCCTACTCCTCCTCTTCCACCTCTTCCTCTTCTCTATTGACGATGGAAGATTTCTTAAGCTGTCTGTCGACGATTGAGCCGCACATGTTGAAGACACTCTACCAGGAAATGCCTTTCGTGAGCTCTCTGCGTTATTTCTACGCTATGTCTGATATTAGATTCTGATTGGACTTTGGTTGGCATTAATCTTTCAGTAGCAACTGTCGCTTGTAGATCAATTACTCAATTGCTCTGACAATTCAAGGTCTATCAAATACTCGCAGTTTCTACTCTTTTCGTCCGTTGCATCCACTAAATTATTTAAACTGAACAACTGTCTGATATTATTATAAGAAAATGACGTCATTACCACTCGAAAAATGAAAGTTTGATGACAAATGAATTAACCTCAGATGATTAATAAATCTCCACTTGGTATTATTGAATTGTTTACAGATTCTGTGGCATCATAATACACGAGGGCGTGGTAGTCTAGTGGTGAAGATCGCCGCCTTGCAACCGAAGGGTTGCAGGTTCGAATCCCACCCGCCGCGTGAGGACCTTGAACATGTCCTTCACTCACAATTGCTCATGGCGCTTCGGCGTGTAAACTCCGATACGCCTCCGGGCTGTAGTTGGGACCACCTCTGAGTAGTCGGAGACTTGAAGGGGCCGTATAGAAATACGTTAATAAATAAATAATGCCAGGGTTTTTGTTGACCAGAATTGGTTTTCTCTTAGAGAAATGAGATTCTATAGAGAGAGAGAATCTTGATAACTGCATGCCCAAAATAAATGACCAATTTCTCTATTTGAAATACAAGCAATTAGTTTAAAAGCGAGAATCAACGACTGTTGTTATTCGAATGACTCGTTTTGTTTGGTGCCAGTTGAAGCGAGTGGAGTCGAAGGTGACTTGGGATGAAGATGTCATTGGACACAGAGACATCAGGGAGTTCGGATACTGGTCCACCCGACATAGGATCGATCATCCGGAATACTACGAACGACGTCCGCAGTTGAGACATCTCAACGGATTGTTGCTCTTCGGTCCGTCCGGTTGCTCCAAGACAACGGTTGCCAAGGCCGTTGCTAACGACTGCCAGTTCAACTTCTTCTTTGTTGAGGTAAACAATATATGGAGCGTAATTGCGATTGACAGACAGGCAGTTGTTTGATTGACAGGATAAATTAGTTGATAGGACAGATTGGTTCACTTGACAGATTTATACAGACTGACTGATTGACAGGTTAGAAACATTACTTGATTGGCAGGACAGATAATAAGTCATGCCTTTTGAATGACAGGACAGATTGCAATGAGTACACCACTGACTGTGTACACAGTTGGCTGGAAGATGAAATGAAACTGAAAGAGAGACAGACAGACAGAGAGCGAGAGATCGTGCCATTCACTCTGATATGCAGAGGTTAAGAATATAAAGGGGCTAACACTTCATCCCCATTGTCAGTGGTTCCCAACCACTTACAAATTTTCCCCAGCGTAGCGGACCACAACACAAATTTTCTATTTTTCGACTGCCAAGCCTACAAATTCCTTCCGAAGAAATTGATGACATTTTTAGGGAAATCGCAATTTTATTACATTCCTCCTACCAAAATGACTGATGACCTAGCTTTAGGAACAGGCAAATTTAGCACCTTTTATCTGCCAAAAACAAAACATTTTCACAAATTTCCTTGCCTTCACACCATTTTCAATTTTCTCAATAAAAGAATAATTTGTCTAAAAAATAATTTTCTCTAGGGCCTACTCGCAGACCACCTGGTACATGGCCGTGGAAAATGTGTTCATTTTGACAGGGAAATACAATGGCTGGCAAATACGTCGGAAGCACAGAAGCCAACATTGAAACACTGTTCAGTCGAGCACGACAGTTGGCTCCAACTCTCATCTTCTTTGACAATGTCGAAAGTCTGGCCATGAAACGAACGAGGTTTGGATTTTCATTCACTCTCATTTCTGTCTTTTACTCAGATGCATCTTGCAATGACATGTGTCATAGCCATGACACCAAGTCATATCGTATCATTAAGCCCTTTATACCAAGTCTCTTATGTCTTGGACAATGGACGACGTGAGGAAATAGAATTATCTCAAGGAAGATTATTTCTTACTGAATTGTTCTGTATAATAAAAATGATAAGCACTACCTGATAAAGTATTAACGATTACTCGTATGATTACGCATTAACAATAATATTGTCTTCTGTGGAATGACTGTCACCAATCCAAGACACATTGTCTTCCTGACCGCGTTGTCTTCATGACAACATTTGTTAGTCGACTAATTTTGTGCTTGAATAGATCTTATGCTTGGCTTTCAAGCATCTGGAGAAGTAAACACACTTACACGTGGCGACTGACAATCCGCGCCTCAGATTCACATTTTGGTGTGACCTTGCGCGCGTTATTAATCTAGCAAATAATAAGATATAATTATGTTTATTATAACCGTTGACAATTGTCGCTTGTTTTGTTTTAGCGATGGACAGAGTGGAACGAACAGTCGAATCCTCAACCAGATGTTGGTGGAACTCGATAGAAACAAAGGGTCCGAGGAAGTCGTCGCAGTCATTGCCGCAACAAGTCAACCGGAACAACTCGACCCGGTATGTTGTGGAAAATGTCTCTCAGCAGTTAAAGCATCATTTCACCCTCAAAGCTAATTTGCATCAATAAAATTAGGTGCCAAGCAATGGTTGGGTTCAATCGCATGCACAGCTGATGGTAGGCTGAGACGAGTTGGGAAACGTAGCCACATTAATTTCATGCTCTGTTCATAAAATATCTTAGTGTTAGTCAGAGCAGAACAATATGTCAATACGATTTCTGTGTTTATAATCTGTTTGTACTTTACAGTAGCATTATTATTATTATGAATATGATGTGGTTATATTTTACAAGTGATAAAATAGAATAAAGAAAACTTTGAACGATTTATATAGGTCAGATCATGCAGAATGTTAGTCCATGCTCTCAAACTCTAAGCCCCTTTGTTATCGACTGTGGAGGTTATCTTGATCATACGCTGTGTATTCTCTGTTGAAGGCTTTCTACCGTTGCGGTCGTTTTGACAAAGTGGTTTACATTCCGCTGCCAGACGACGCATCAAGACGAGAACTTCTGCTGCACAAGACGACGACGGTGGCAGGTGACGACGATGCAGTCGAGGAACTGGTCAGAAGGACAAAGGGTTATTCACATGCAGAGGTCAGTAGTGAAACACTGAGATGGTCAGCATAATCATATTAATTATAAAAGTAATTAAATGTGCTGGTCTAGGTAAATAAGATTCATAAGGAGATATTTTGATGATTGTCTGCTGTTGATTCTCCGATTACCGTTGATGTTATTAAATCACTATTTATAGAAAACTCTGTTCCTTGACTATTATTGGCTAGTTATCTAGAATAATAGGTCACTCTATGAATAATTGATTAGTAAATGAAGACATTGAACATCCATGTACACCATAGAATATATTCATCTACACAACAGTTCTTCTTATTCGCAAAAATAGGATAGAACTGGTACAGAGACAATTTTTGCCGTTGTTGTGTTCGCTCCAATGGACAAAACTAAATATTGTCCTAATTGCTTTCTCTTGGCCAATCTGTCTTCTTGCAGTAACAAACGTTCTCGTTCAGTCCTGTCTGTTTGTTCTTCCGCCTCTCCATTTATCCTATCTGTCTGGTCATTTATTCTTCCGTCTGTTTATTTATTCTTCCGTCTGTTTATTTGTTCTTTCGTCTGTCTGTTTATTCTTTGCGTATATTCAGTAGCCTAGAGTAGAATTAGTTTTAAAAGAGTATGTTTAAAAATGAACACGACTGGGAACACAAAATATGAGGTATAATGACTTATGCCACTTTACATGGAAAATCTTGATTTTATTCTTTATTTTGAGACCTTTAGGCCCAAAATTCAGCCTGGTAACATCGATTTTCGTAATCAGCAGGGTCGAATATTAAGAGAAGTATGTTTAAAAATGAACATGACTTTCCGCTTGCAATGTTTTTAGTGGTGGAATTCTCGGGATATGACTTGTGAGGCCTACCATTTATCCTATCTGTCTGGTACAGACAACTGATGTGAATGCTATAGGCCCCGATTCTGTATTCACGTTTCTTTATATAAACAATGCACAGCATCAGCAGACAGGTATGGTGGAACGGCCTATGACTGAAATGTATAGACAGTCATAACGCACCTCATAGCATCAATTGTATATGGAAAGTTAAAAATGTGGTGGTCGATGTGACTCGACAGCTTTAACGAGTGCAGTGGAGTTGTGTAGTGGTGTCAATGTGTTCATGTATACAGCGTTAATGAAAGTGAAGAACGTCTATCAGACGAAGACGGGCGGATAGAAGTACTATGCGGGCACGGAGTGTAGGAAATGACGAAGAAGAAGAAGAAGAAGAGGAAAAGAAGAGGAAGAGGA
>JAQFXW010003499.1:0-11844 GCA_034693945.1 Dendrobaena attemsi
TTAGGTCACAAGGCACCGAATGTCCACTGCGCCACTTCGTCCCATTCATGCTAGCCCGAGATATCTAAATCTCTGAACGTCCGCCAGCACCGGGGCTTGAACCGCGGTGTCCGTAACAGACTTCCCCAGACGTCACGCTTACCGATGTAGCTAACTGGGCCAGTCATGAAATGATGCAACCATTATTACCAAACCTCAACTATTTATCAGTTATAGCTTACTTCCTCCTGAACACGTACTATAGCTTCCAAAAACTACTACACAATTTTTTTGATATTCTAGAGAAGACAAATTAGCTACTGAACTGTCTACAAGTTTCACCTTCCACAAAGCAACTTTGCCAAACTGCTTTACAAGTTTACACAGATCATTTCATATGCACTCATTCCTCAACAGCATCACGCCGCTCCTTCATTTCACGATTTACATGCTCTGGATGTATAATCTTATTAAAAATAGTAATACTAACAAGAACTACATGAAAATAATAATTATGAATGATTAAGGCTGAGGAGTCTTCTCTAAAATTGTCACAGTATAAATTATAGAGGCAGCTCTAGAGGAAATGAGGACAAAGGATACAAATCCTACCTGGTATTCTTCAAAGTTTCTGAGACCGGCAAAGAAGAAGGGCTTAAATGCTTCGATGTACTTGAGAAAGTTTTCTCCCAAAACTAAAAAAAATTAGAAGTAGATGTAAGAAATGTGGTCCATTGCAGTCGGTCTAAAATTTCTTTTGCCATCATCTGGATCGGCCATTTTTTCTCTTGTGACAATGCTCTGACAAGTCATTTCACTTTCAGTTTACTTCTTAAATTTGACTATCATCAGTTTATTTTGTAGTGAAAATGTCATAATTTCCATTTATTTGAAACAATTACTGTTTATCCTGTTGCTATCAGCCTAAATAGCATCACAGAAGTTTTCGGATCAGCTCACATTATGAGGTTGCTGGTATACATCATCAGAGAAGTCTTTTGGGAAAACAAAACTTTCTGCAATGTTAGCATGGCTTATTGCTAATCCTATGCTAATCCATCCCTCAGGTTTTGAATTTATACTTTTTCTGCAGCAGCATCTACCTAATACTTTAAACCAGCTGCACATTTTACCCAAACCGGACAACATTGCTTGTGCAAAATCAGTATCCTTCAGTACCAGCTGCTACTGACTATGGTAACATCTACTAGACCATAACTTGTTCTCGATAATTGAAGGCTGTCCTCTGTAACAGAGACTCAACTGGGAACACTGATGGCTACAAACATCAAAGAAACCAATATAAATTGCATGAATGAAAGAATAAAACAATGAGAAGTGTTTCACCTTCAATCAAAGTGGAAACAGCCAGCAGAGCATCCTCCTGAACTCCTCCAGCTTTTCCACTGGAAGTACTGAGCATGTGCAAGAGAGCGCCCATTATGGCATCAGAAATCTGAGGAGCATCTTCTGACGACACCTTCCGCAGAACGCTCTGCAAAAACGTGCACATCATGTGATGTCAGCTGATTCAAAACATTTAATTTAATTAACAGAACATTTCTTTCATCATCCAAATCATATTACAAGATGTGCCTCACATTCCAATCGTTTATCAGAATCAAGATAATATAAATACGTATTTTAATTATGCAACGTTAGCAAATACCTCCAAACTGTAATTGTTTTTATCTTAAATCCCATCTAAACCAATGATTGCTGACCTGAAGTGTTGCACAGAGAAGTGATTGCAAGTCGTTGAGTTGCACTCGATCTGAAGTCGACTGAATATGGCCCTAAGTTGAAAAAGATATTACCAAAGTCACATTTAGATGCAGTAAAAATAGTAGTCTGCGTTTCTCTTCGTTTTAGAAGTTGCGTCAGTAACAGTATAACCTACATTTGAATCACTAAAAATGACAGCAAAAAGTTAATTCACTTAACAAAGCAGTCACAATAAATTCAAAATTTCATGTCTACCATCGACGACTGGATTTCTTTACTTAGCCTTGCAAAGAAATTAGACTAGCCTTTAAGGTTAAAATGCTGCCATAGCGACATTTATTATCAAGATAAAATTGATTTCCAGAACAAAACGTTTATGTATAGTATACCGAGTACGAGTTATTACGTACAGTGCATAGAGCTCAACACAACACACGAATTAATTCGTACCATTCGGTCAATGTGCAAAGTTTAGTTTGCATTATAGATCAATCATGTACCATACTGTAAACATTTAAAAAATTGAGATAATTTCACAATTCCTCCTTCTCTTCTGCCGACACTTGCCCGACAAGCCATAATTTCGTACAGTGCCTGCATCAATAACAAGGTTTTCACTTTTCACTCCTAATTCATACAAGTCTTCACAAATCTTGATAGCAAAATCTAAAGTGAAATCTAACAACTTATGTGACTTGTAACTGAAGACAATTTATCTTTATATGACTTTACCTCCATCTGAAGAACATGCTGCAACCTTTCTAGGATCACCATCGTTGTCTTCTGGACAGTCACATAGCAATCCTAACGTCCGAATCAAAACAAGCTCATCACAAAAGATTCCAAAGGATTCCATTCATAATCTCATATAGCCTTTACAAATAGTAAAATATAAAATCTTATTTGATAATAGAACTCTGACAATGTAAATATCTTGCAAACATCGCATTAACTCATGATCAATTGTAAACTGGAGTCTAGTCTTTAAACTTCCACCAGATGACTTAGCCTACAATTGGAAAGTCTGAGATTGAATCCAATTGATGTGGCTTGTCCACTTTCAATGGACGTTATCCAAAGTAGTTAGCAACTAGTTAGCGATACTTGAGCACCTTATATCTATCCTGACACTTCTCTGCGTGCATCTATTAAAAGTGAACGCAATGAATCCTTAACAGATACTCCAAATATTCTGCATCATAACTCAATTTTCATACCTTTGGACTATTTTTCACCATTTCCATGAGAGCTTCGTACGCGGCACTACGTAGGTTGTGCTGACCACCATCAGCTCTGTTTGAAAACAAACTTTACAGTCAGTAAGGAAATACTCTTGTTACATGGTTCCTGGTATCTTTTCTTCGTATGACTTAATAAATAATGAACTACAGTATAACTGTGACTACAAATACACAAATTTAAAAATAAAATGGCCTTCTAAAGACACAACTCCATTAGAACACATACTCATTGCAGAGAGATACTTGGTATTTGAATTCAATGCTAAGGTTTGAAGGATGATTTACATAAATTAGCAGTGCAACCATAGTATCGCTGGTCACAATGTTTTCAATCATAGCTATTCATTGTTTAATATATGCCAACTGAAACACACAGAACATTCATAGTTACATTCAGAATAGAATATAGATTCAGAATAAAATGAACCTGTAAACTACACCCTGCAGCATTAAATATGGCCAAGGAACATACAAATGCGAAAAAAGAAAAACAGTGACATTCACATGAGAAATTAATTTCCAAGCATTCACTTGATAATGTAAGCTGAATTCTGAAAATTAAATCTGTAAATTTAGCAATAAACATGACTATTGCCACACACCGATCGGTGGTTTCAAGAAGTTTCTGTACAATTGGTTCAAAGTAGGTAGACAGACAATAGGTCTCTGGCTCCGTCTGATCCTCTGGAACTTCGGCAGACTCAAAAGCTGATTCCGCAAGGCTTGAGAAAGCCTAACAGAGGAAAAACAATCAGAACTTTCGTCTATGAAAGACACACTTTAAACGATTTTATACTTTTTTAACAATGCCTTCACAACAATAAGAATCGATTTGGCATATTACATATACTAGCAGCTCAATTTATACATGTCAGATATAGGTAACAGTCCAGTTTAGACATGTTGTATTGTACATGGGTTAAAAAGGGTTTGAAATTATTTCGGATAGTCAGAGGAGCAAATTTGACAGGACTGTTTTTAAACAATGATATGCAACTGTTTTAATTTAAACAATCGTGTCTCTTCTTGGTTGTTCCGCAGTCACATGCTTGTCCATCAGCCAGATATGTTCAAGGAATAAAGTACATCAAACCACAGGTTTCAGAACTAAACACAAATGACAAAAGTTTTTGGGCCTGGTGTCATCGCTGTTAAGAAAACAGAAACACTGATTTTCTTCGCTTCCTCAACTCACGTGTATTTTCATTTCATCAGCCAAATTTAAAATATAATGCAATTGCTCAGGTAGTGCTTTAAAGGTTCTCAAAACAATTTCTCTGACACAGACGAGATTTGGAATTGTGAATACAAAATTTTTAAACACGCATTGTGCATCTCAAAAGGTGAGCCATAGGGTATTCATTCCCTTATCATTCAAAAATTATAATCTTTTTACAATTATTGTTTTGATCTGGCACTCTCACTGTTGGGTAAGGCTCCACCTTACATTAGAGATTTGTGTGTTTCTGATAGCACCAATTTGTCATGAGCTGCTCTCTTTTCAGCTGCCAATGGTCAACTTTTAATCCCTTGGTCACGAACTTCTACTGCGCAGTGTCCCTCGTTTTCCATTGCTGGCCCTGCACTTTGGAATGGGATTCCACTTGCTTTGCGTTTATTACCTAGACTCTTCTAGTTCCTTTTATTCTTCTCTTAAGACTATGCTCTTTCGCCAGGGCTGGTTTGAGAGTGCCTCTGAGTAGTGTTCTTGAAGGAGCGCTATATAAATGTGTGAATAAATAAAATAAATAAATAAAAGTACAACTGAAACCCAACAAAATTGCTCGAAACCCTGTAAAATATCATGACCTACCGTCATGAACAAATTTGGTAATAGATGAATGAATAATACTTGAATAGCCGTACTCAATACATAAAAGTTCTTAAATTCACATGGGTAAATTAGACAGACCTGTGATGCATTCTACTCACCCAGCAGACATTGGCTGCCACTCTGGGCTCAGCATTCAGCCCTTCGACCATTGCATGCAACAAAGGATTGAGGAAGTGCTCGTTGATGACGGCCTCTGGAAGAATTTCACAAACACGCCCAACTGTCCACGCAGCAGTGTCACGCACGACCACACTACTGTCCTTAAGTAACTCCAAAAGCATAGGCATTGCCGATTCTACAATTGGCTTCAGGGTCTCCGGATTAGGCCCCTCCAGAATTGAACCTGTAACAAAATGAATAACGAACAACGTTGTATTATCTTCTCAACTATTTTCCAAATATAAACTCTAATGATGTAAACATTTAAGATTGAACACAAAGGTGAAACACTCAGTTCATTTGACAAAGAGAAAGTTTCCTACAATAGAAAGTCAACAGAACAGGCCAACATCTGTTTGGTAGATGGTATATTACACTTAACCACTAAGCAGTAAACAGGAAGCATTGTTGGTAATAATACTAATCTAAAGTTTCTCGACTGTTCAACAAATCATCTCTTATTCAAATCAGAAAATAATCTTACCAAAAGCCATAACTGCTGCATCTCGGTATCGCCAGTCGGGGCTTTTGATGTTTTCTGTGACAAAGGGTAAGATGTATTGCACAATGTCGTCCTCACAACACGAGGCCATCAACATCAGACAGACTCCAGCAGCTTTGCAAGGGTTCCACTCATCATCATCGTCAAACTCTTCCTACAGAAATGCACGAAACATATTAGCATGCAATAGAGTGAGTGAATGCAGAGAGTTGAAGTTCATACACGTGGCACCAGCAAACATACACGCATGCAGAA
Source organism: Dendrobaena attemsi (assembly GCA_034693945.1). NCBI lineage: Eukaryota > Metazoa > Annelida > Clitellata > Crassiclitellata > Lumbricidae > Dendrobaena > Dendrobaena attemsi. The sequence continues at coordinate 5,696 of JAQFXW010003499.1, forward strand.
TAACAGAATGAACACCCATCAATCAAGCCAAAAAGACTCATGCAAACATGGTAGAGGCACAGCTCATTAATAGAACAAGTTGCCATATTGAAATTCTTATTCCAATGTGGTCTTTACTATGCCATGGAAACTGTAATAATGCAAGGTATATTCCAATGTGATCTTTACTATGCCATGGAAACCATAATAATGCAAAATATAAAGTCTATTCTCTCATTGCCAAGATTCAGCTGTAATTATAAAATAACTGAAGCTCAGCTTTTGGCAATATATAGAGAAGTCATAAACATCCATTCAATCCAAATACCATAAACTTTCAACTCAGCCTCCAACAAAGAGAGAGACAATGAGCTACAAAGAAAAAGAGCACCACATGATTTTTATACATCCATAGCATCATAATACTGAGCAAAATCAGTTTGCTTTACCTGCTTTGCTAAGGTCTGTGTAAGGATGGAGACAAGGTACTGCAGTGCTCCTTTGGCATAAAATCGACTCGTTCTCTCTGGCGGCCGTCCTTGTTCCTGAGCCTGAAATCAAAATAGTTTTCGATTGCAAAAACCGCTTTTAATTGCGTATGCTTCAAGGCAGAATGAGATATGTAATTGGAGACAAAATAGGTCAAGGCAGAACCCAAGATACAAAAAGCCAAACATATTTACTGAAAACAATAACATAGGGTCATAAGCACATGCATAGACACGTTAGACAGTCATACGATAACACAACCGCTAATATATACATAAACACAAAGATACAACCAGATTCAGGCAGACAGATAGTCAAACAACAAATAGGCTCTGCGTATATGGAAACTCGGAAATTCATAATACAAGACCTAAACAGGACAGAAGCACTGAAGTGCTAACTAACCTCTGCAGCTTCTATTGAAAGATCAACTTCTTCATCACAGACTGTGGACCAGAATTCAATTCCCTGAAGTGCTACCTCATCGATGCTGCTCTTCATTGCCTCAAGCGTGATCTAAATAACGAGCATTGAAAACCTTCACTACCATTCAACGTTTACTACTGAACAACTAGACAGTTCTCATTCACTGAATCCTCTAACGACGATGTGGCAATAACAGCTACTGGAAAAAAGGTTATTGCAGTTTTTACGCCCCAATTAAATAATTCCTTATTTAGATATCTAGTTCAGTTCATGGATCATTATTTGGATATCTCGTAAAGTTCATGTATTCTCATTCAGTTCGTTGTAAACAAAACCAACACCTAAAGACTCATATCCCGCCAATGATATTATGTCATAAAAATGAATTTTCAAAACAAAGAAGATCTTTCAAAAACGTTTCATGTGTGTCACCAAGCCTGCACAGTGCACACTGAACAGCTGCACAATTTCCTTCTTTTAAATTAGTTAAATAATCAAAAGATCTTCAAACACTCAATCCAGACATTGTTCGAATTAGGACTCAGAAAACAATTGAAACAGTTCTCACGGCAAAGAGTGCAGGTCCCATGTAGTGCTCCATGTACTGATAGTACAGTGACATGATCTTGACAAGACATTGCAAGGCAGCAACTCGTACTTTGTTGTCTGTCGACTGAGTTGCCTCACAAACTACCTGCATAATGAAGTGTCTCTCCGACTGAAAGAAGAAGCATTGCACACAAGTTTCTAAATAGTCTTTTGGCAGAAAGTCATTCACAGGACGATGATCTGCATTTCTTAGCAGAATCATCATAACAACTTCAGTAATGTATTATGTATATTTCATGCCGTCCCTTACAGTCCACTACTCAGAGGCAGTCCCAACTACAGCCCGAAGGTGTGTCGAGTTCTACACCCCGAAGCGCTTGAGCAATTGTAAGTGAATGTTTGTTAATGCCATGTGTAATTGTGTATGAACGTCAACTCTCTGCTTTCACTTGCTAAAGGTCCTTGTGCGGTGGGTGGGATTCGAACCTGCAACCCTTCGGTTGCAAGGTGGAGACCTTCACCACTACACTACCACGCCCAACATATAGTATTATCGTATATGGATGATAGGTAGTTTGGGGACAGCCCCAAATTCACCCTGTCTTGAGCATAGCAGAATAAGAAAGCAGTCGCATGTAAGCATAAATTCTGCACAGATGAAAAAGTCAATATATCACTCCATAATCAAAATTGGAAGTTTAAACCTTTACATTATTTGCAGCCGTTCTCAAATGATCAGCTAACAATTTGACACTGCATGCTTAAGATAATTAATTACAGACAAGTCAAAGTGCGGTTAGCAATTGGATTATACTTACTTAAATCTACTGAAAAATGTAAAGTCTGAACACAGCAAGTGTCAGTCAGGCATATTATCTGTCAGCCAGCCATCTACTAAAATGAAGTTCAGTTACCTAAGATAAAACTTACCTCAATGTCAAAATTTGCTTTTGTGAATTCCAGAGAGTTTAGCAGAGCTGTTGTTGCAGCCAGTCTGACATGGTTACTAGAAAAAGATAATTTGCAATATTGCAAAAAAATTAAAATGCTGCTTCCAAAACACATTGCATAAGTGAGGATATTAGTTAAAATAGCAATATAAAGTGCCTCAACAATTCATGTTTCTATGTGACTTTGACTAAGAAAAAATTATAAGATAGCAAACAATACAAACAACAGCAATAATGCAATACAGATTCTTCATTTTTAACTTAACACTAAGTTTTAAGATACAATTCTGACATTAACACGTTGACTGTTAGGAACGAGATATCTCGTCATAAATTAGGTATGCCTAGACGCAGGGACGAGATATCTCGATCCCAGAGTCCTGTATTGATGTGCTTAACAAGGCAAACAATGCTACAATGGATCTTGCCGTCTCAATGGTCTTTGACAGCAGTGATGCGTGTCTGATTAGCATTTGAGTCGATTCAGCATAGGCTGTGATCCATTAGACCAGCGGCGAGCGCCGCGAAAAGCGTATACTGAGTTTAAATTATGATACGGCTTCTGCGCTTCGGAGAACAATAGACCCGTCGGTGTCACTGTAACCCCCATCGAATGGTCAGTTAGACTTTCTCGCTGTTGAACAAGATTTCCCGTCGCGGGGAATGTGATAATGTCCTTTCTTGTGTAATCCTTTGAATGTAATGTCCATACAATGTGTCATAACGCTGTGTGTTCAGCTTCTCATGTCTACGCTGCAGTTGGGGTTAATGGAGTGCAAGGCGAGCGAATATGAATGGGAGGAGGAGGATGGTTCGATGCAGATAAGAAGAGGGAGTCAAAGGGAAGATGAGCCTCAACTGCACATCTCAATGTGTAGCTGCATGGTCCTGCAACGAATGGTGACAACACAGATATCGTTGTACTCAGCGAGTGGTGGTAACATTGTGCCATGCTTGTGATATATACACGATAATTGTATCAAGTGTCTTACTCTCCAACGGTGTCGGCGGACAGATATCCTTGTGTACGGTATGCATTCATACGGACATAAAGTGTTTTCTATGTGTATATAGAGCCTATAGCCCTATACGTTTGTGTTTGTGTGCGCGCGCACGATTATGCATGTACAGTGCACGTGTATGCATGCATGCATAATGCATATACTGCACAGGTTGTGTGTACTTGTATACGTAGACCAATCTATATATCAATCAATAACTGCATGGTCCGTCCCTGTGAAATGGAAATATATACTGCTATTCGTAACTTGAAGTCTTATCTTTTTCCTCGAAGTTCTCGTGTCAGAAGCGCTTCATAATTTATGTACAACGTGTCTAAAAAAACTGTGCAAATCTATTTCTGTCAGAACTTCGTCAAATTTCAACCAATATTAATAATTTCTAGTAGGTAGATTGCAAATGGCTGAAATTTTATGCGATATATAAATTTTCCACCTCACCTGATTCGTATAACCGCACTACCTTTTAAACACAAAAGTACTAATTTTGTATAAACTGGGTGATTTTAAGAAAATGATCCCCTTACGTAGGTTGCAATTTTTCGGTCAGAAGTACGAATTCATAAATAAAATTTTACACACTGAAAGACAATTCATATCTACGTGTAACTGTCAAATTTCATCAAAATATTTCAAACAGAACAAAAGTTATTAAATGTTTAGTGACGTCACTAGTATATTTTATATATATGATAACGTTTAATAGCATTTTGATAATCCTTTGGCCAGATGTTAATATTTTAATGACATTTCACAAACTTATAGGTAATTCATATCTACGCATTATGACCAAATTTTATCAAAATATTTCAAACGCATTAGAAGTTGCAGCACATTATTTTGTGACGTTTGTTGTGTTACAAATTTTTTATTCATTAGAATATACGGGAAGCGGGCTCACTGAAAGTGCTGTAACTTTTGTTAGGTTTGAAATACTTTGAAAAATTGGTCATTATTATGTAGATATGAATTACCTTTAAGTCTGTGAAATGTCATTAAAAAAAAATTAACTTTTGAGGAAAGACTATCAAAAGATTGTTAAACGTTATCCGAAATATAAAAAACAGTGGATGGCGTCACTAAAAATTGAATAGCCTTTGTTCTGTTTTAAATATTTTGGCAAAATTTGACAGTTTCATCTAAATATAAATTGCCTTTGAGTGTGCAAAATTGTATTTACAAATGAATACTTTTGACGAAAATATTAACAAGAAACGTGTTTTGGATCACCATGTATATACAAAATTGGTACATTTGTGTTTAACAAGGTAGTGCGGTGATACGAATCAGGTGAGGTGGAAAATTGATATCGCACAAAATTTCAGGCATTTTGCGATCTACCCACCAAAAGTTATTAATATTAGTTTAAATTTAACGAAGTTCTGACAGAAACAGATTTGCACAGTTCTTTTTTTAGACACAGTGTTTATCTGTAAATAATACAGGTTTTTATAGCATAATATAATTCTACAGTAGAGCAAATTCGTCTTGCAAACCCTGCCAAGTCCTTTGTATATAGGGAGTCAGCCAAGTGAATCTCATATTTAGTCATATAGTCCTCTGGGTACTGAAATATTAAAGTCATCAGTGTATGCCTACCTCTATGCGTGCATTTTAGGACGGAATTGAGTTGGTCAAATGTATAGGCCTAATCCAGATCGGCCTATGCTGTGAAAATTATAATTATAAGGTGCAAGTCTTCTAACGCTCAATGTGTACTCCTGTTCTCTTCTGTGTGTATATATAGGGTCTATGTGTGTAGGTGTGTGTATGTGTGTAGGTGTGTGTATCGTCAGTTTAACGACAGCTTATGACAACAGAGGCAGTTGTCGTAGGTAAAAAAATTGTTCTCTTCTATATTCAACAGATGTCATATTTATAACCGCTATATCGATGCTTCCAAAAATGACCGCAAAGGTTGGAAATCGGATGTCTCCTGAAGCAACTCGTGAAAGCCGAGAGTATACTTAGCTAATAGCGACTGCGTCCAGTTCTGCCACCTGGCGAATACTTTGTAAATCAATGCAGGATGAACGCCAACCCAAAAGTCTCCAGTCTCTGCAGCTGTAAGCCTAGGGATTGGCTGTTAGATTCCCTCTGAATCGACATTCTGTCAACGCTAATCTAATGGAAGTCGGATCTGAATATTTAAATAACCTATGTGGTAATAGATCTAGAGAAGGATTATGCCAGCAAATTGCCATCATAATCGTTATCATGATGATTATGATATTGCTCATGATCATCGTTGTAATTGTCATCATCGTCGTCGTCGTTATCATCATCATCATCATCACCACCACCATCAGCATCAATTCATCACATTATCATCATCATTATCATCATCACCAACGTCATCATCATTATCATCATTGCCATTATACTCACCTGTAATCCTAAATTCTAAGAACGTCAATCATAAATTATAATGATTAATCTTAATGGTAGTCATCATGATGACAATAACGATCATCATTATCATTGTGGCAATCGTTCACCATCAGAATCATATTACAGTGGTTGATTGATAACAAATGGCAGCCACACAGTTCTTAAGATAACTAAAATCGATCATACAGTCTGACTCTGAATTTTAACCATAATCCAGAGTTTCAAAATGGATGCAAGTTTTGCTCCCAATTGTATAGTACGGTATTTAATCAGTTGTATTGTATGGCATTTTGTCAGTTGTATTGTATGGCATTTTGTCAGTTGTATTGTATGGCATTTTGTCAGT
>JAQFXW010003500.1:0-11844 GCA_034693945.1 Dendrobaena attemsi
ACATGTGTACTCGACCGAATTGGCTGTAGATCATAGACTATAATAAATACATTAAGGACAGCCGCAAAAATTATGAAATCAGCAGGAGCTACATAAATTTTCAAATAAAATTGCGATGAGTTTAAGGATTAGATCGTTAATTGCAGAGCAGGGACTCTTTGGACAATTTTTAGCAAGGAACAATAGTTTATATATGACCATCAAATATTTTTAAAGGTGTGGTATAGATTATTGATAAGTCAAATAAGCTGTTGTTTAAAGGTTTTTGAAAATTTCTAATAAGAAGCGTTATTAATTAACTTGAAGGTCATCTTAAAGATTCTTACTCACGATCGTGGGTCGTTGACACAACATTGATCGTATTTAGAATTGTAACTTTACACAGCTCAATTTTCAAGAGACTATTGAGAGTTGCTTACACCCGTTTATCAATGACAATGTTTACTTATATATTCTCTGTAAATGGAGTTCAACGTATGATTAACATCGGTATTAGGACAAAATGTCTGGATAAGAAAAGTCCCAGACAAAATGTCCCCAAAATTTATAGCTATATGCTCCAACTTCTTTGTTAAAATCAACATTTTCATTAGTATTCAGCTTCTATTTTGTTGTCAATGTGTTCATTCGGTATCCCGCTTCGTGTTTAACAATCAACTATTTCGTTTTTCATCCCACTTCTATTTTAAACTTACTTTTAATCCATTTTAATACAAATCTAGAGGAAAAGTCCCCAGACAAATAGAAGCAGGATGAAAGACGAAAAAGTTGATAGCTAGACACGAAGCGGGAAAACGAATGAACGTGTTGGTCACAAAGTAGAAGCCGGATACTGATGGAAATGTTGATTTTAGCAAAGAAGTTGGAACATATAGTTATAAATGTTGGGGACTATTTGTCCGGAACTTTTTATCTGGGGATATTTTGTCCGGTCACTTTTAATATCATGAGATGACCATTTCATCTGCTTCCTGAACCGTCTTTAGTCCGGCGTTATCCCAGTATTATTCAGCATCTCTTATTCAATAGTTACATATCTAATAGTTACAATCCGTCAAAATTTGACAGAGTATATTAAGCTCTGAACAAATGCGACTTTAAAAGTAGATTTCAAAATAAATTTAATTATACTGATCATGAATAAAGCGAAAGCGACCGTAGTGAGATCAGAGACTGTATGTACATGTAAGCCGTAAAATCTTATAGGACGAAATGAGAATTGTAATTGCCACCTTGCGAGTACATTAATGATTATTTAGCGTTATCCGGACACCTGGATTAGCTATTCCTCTCCCTCGCCCTGTATATGTTTACCGACAACGGGCAGAGCGCTATTAATGAATAGTTACACCGGTTGTAAGATTTACGCCTGCCTTACGGTATTCAGGCCCATGCATACCGCCTCAGGCCCCTAATCGATTGGTGAGGGGCACATCTCCTCCCCAAACTCCTTCCCCTCTTCGGCGCACAAAAGTCTGCCCTCCCCCAATGTTCGAATTTTTTTTACCCCTCTGCGTTAGTACTAATCTACTTTACTAACTTGGAATAAACAAATACAAAAAAACAACGAGGTAAAGGTTGGACCACTGAAATCAAGTGAAGATCTTGTTCAAGGTCCTTACGCATGCTTTATGTTAAGAATGAGTCGCAAGGCGTAAATTAAAACACCACTGCGCCCCCAAAAATGCAGCCATGTCTGGCGCTGTATAAAATCTTATTTTAAAATACAATTAAAGGTTTAAAATAGGTAATTTAGGTTGATGAATTTGAGGAGACTTAACAGTGGCCAAACCAGTACAACTTGTTTATTGAACACCTTTGAAAGTGTCAACATTTAAACCTCGACTGCTTTTATATTACGGACACAAAGATCAAACCTTAAAATAAGTTACTAACGAATTATACATCTTTGCAAAATGATAATACTATGGTATATATATGTCCGCTTTCAAACAATCCTATAGTGTTGAGTAATTGCCAATGGCAGAATTATGCACCCTCTCTCAGTGGAGTACTTCCAACTCACGTTGCAGTTTTAACAGATATTTGTATAGCGCATAATAAGAATCGCTGTTACTCACAGTCACAGCCATGATGACGAATCGGAGTTAACATGCCGAAGTTCCTCATTTACTATGCCGTCTGGCGAATGCAGGTTAAATCTACCTAACCGGAACTCTAACTCAGATCTTTGATTCTTTAAACCCGCATGTTATCCATGATAATAAGCCTCCTTTAAGGAACACTAATTTTTGTGAGTGACTGTCTTGCTCAACGTCACTAAGAAGCAGCTTAAATTGAATTCGAACCTTCGATCCTTCCGCAATGTGGCGCCAAAAGCCACCCCAACACCACAGTATCCCACAGTGCATCACCATCTCACTCTCTGGCTGTCTGTCGAAAAGGCTTGTGTGGTCGGTCTTTGTGTTGTCTTGCTTTGTATGTTTCTCTGTCTGCTTTTCGAGACAAGAAAGCAAATTGTGTTTCTTTCTCTCTTTCTTATTTTAACCCTGTGTGTGTGTGTGTGTGTATTTCAACAGTTTAACGACAGCTTATGACAACATTGGCCGTTTCCGTCGGATACAAAAATTTGCTCTGGATTATTAAAACCATGGGAGCTTATGTAAGTGTGCTCAACAATTCAACCATGTAGCCTGTTACTTGAATAGAGTAGCAGGAATTATTTCTTATATAGTATTCGGTTATCATCTTATTCGAGGTGTCGATTGAGTATTACAGTAAAATTATTCGATGTCGATTTTTGTATTTTGGTTTTTACAATTGCATTATTAGACCACCAGATCTAGAAAAAAAGTTGAACTGCGTTCCTTTGTCGACTTGGAAGAACAAACTGGGAGTTGCTAGTCCTCTCCCCAGATAGTAATTGAATGCGGCGACCTTGCTCAAGGTCCTTAACTTGCGCACCACCCACAAAACGCAATCGTGTAAGAAAACGAAGTAGGATCTTGTGGCTCCATATATTTTTGAAATTTAAGAAAACAATAAGGAGAAAAAAGATTTCGTTGATAATGTTGAAGATACTTAACTGCACAGTGTGGTCAGATCAAAGCATCTTACTATAAACCGTCTTAAAACTTATCTTTTCTCACGGGGTCGAAAGCACTGGGAGCGCCTCTGATTAGGTTGTACTGAAAGAGGCGCTTTATAAATCTATGAATAGAATAGAATATAAACCATGTTGTTGGACCTAGAGCATCGTACAGTGCATGTCTGCTATGTACCAACAACAGAATATGGATGTTTGTTTGCGTCTACATCCTGTATTTTTGGATTCATGGTATTTCTGATATTATGATTCTCAAGTGCTCCAGCTCTTTATTTACATTGGCTTTTGTTATTGCCTCATTGACTGCACAACAGCCATCTGACACAGTCTTTGCTCACAGGCCAAAGCAGGCCGTCTTGCTAACACCAGTATTGCTCTGCTGCAGAATGCAGATCATGGAGGGAATGTTGAGGAAAGCTGGTAATAGCAGAGGAACTATTCTCATCTGTCATATACAATGTGGGGGCGTATTCTGTTTTATTGCTGCCAAGAGAAAGTTGTACTCATAACCCCAATATGTTGGCAATTATCATGATGTAGTTTTGAATGTATGCAGGCATGATATTTCCATATCAGTGGCTGCCGAGCACCGGTAGTTCAAATATAGACCATTGAGAGATATAGAGACCGGCATACGTACTTCTGATGGCAAGCAAACAGAACTGAATATTCTGAGTATATATCACAAGCATTACATTGATAGGGAACATTAAACAGAATTTGAAAAGTGTGGGGTCAATATACAGGGTGGGAACTCCTGCGTTTTTGGCTAATAATTTTGTCAAAGTGGGAGTTTTGACATAAAATTTTACAGACTGAAAGGCAGTTCATATTTACGAATGTTGAAATAATTTAATGAAATTTTGCAGGCTTAAAGGTAATTCATATTTGCATATTAGAGTCAAGTTTTATTAAAATATTCGTAAGTAAAATAAAGTTACAGCTTTTTTAGCGAGAGCACATCCTGAATTCTGATGAATTAAACAAGTGTAATGCAACATGCATTACAGAAGAAAGTGCTGTAACTTTTGTTAAGTTCGAAATATTTTCTTAGAAATTGGCCTTCATATGTAAATATGAATTGGCTTTAAGCCTGTAAAATTTCATTAAAATATTTCAACGTTTGACGGAAATATCAGCAAAAAACTGTTAAACGTTTTTGAACCATCAAATAACAGTGGTTGACGTCACTAAAAGCTGAATAACTTTTCTTCTGTTTGAAATATTTCGATGACATTTGGCAGTTACATGTAGATATGAATGGCCTTTCAGTCTGTACAATTTGAATTAAATATTCCCACTTTTGACGGAAATATTGGCAATAAACGTAGGGGGTTCCTTCTTTTGGCACACCCTGTACATGTCTATAGGGGATGTAATTTACACGTAAGCCTGCTTGGGTCGTAACAGCAATATTATTTCCTCGGTGACAATAGAAGTGAGAGAACACGAATTACTAATACCGGTATCCAGGTCAGGCAAGTTTAACTGTTGACCCTACGGCCCGATATGGCATAGCTAGGCTTAGCGACTATAGTATGCCTACTGTCGCAATAGAGTTTCATTATGAAGCAGAGGAAAATAAGGGAAATCGATTTGTAGAATTTGTATCACATTTTGCCTGAAATAAGGGGGAAATCACAAATAGGGGGAAAAGAATCAAATTTTGCATGAAATGGGGAAGTTCTATTTAGCCCTGTTGCTAAGGGGGATAGAAGCCTCTATTAAGAAGTATGCCTAATACAAGTTTTACAAGACTAGTTATATAAGCTTACAAACAAGTTTAACCTCATAGCTTACGATTAGCCCTACCACCGCATTTTAGGACTTTTCCTAAGCTCTAAAACATGTTGACTTAATTTTTATTTCTAGTTAAGTGCCTTTCTAAGAATAATATTATAGTCGACGGTATCCTACGTCAGCGCCAGCTCTTGGCAAACACGGTTCTGTCACATATAATAGAGTCACACAATCATGGCGTCACGCACGTAGGCCTAGAACCCAGATAATCCTATTTGAGAAAGACTTAACACCCACGAGTTAGAATACAAACTACTGGTATATTAATTAAAGCACAGCTCCCTGTTTCTGCCTGTGTATGCCCCTCTTAAACTGCCTCTCTATTTAATGCGTCTGCACAACATTCTTTATTCTTGAGCCTAACGGAATTTGGAATTATAAATGGTTGCACAGGTGTGTACGTTGAATAACATTAGGTCTACCTAATTTGTCTCAATAGAACTTCTCTTCTTTAACTCTCTATTTCTGTAGTCGGCTTAGTTTCTGATGTCTGTGAATTGGAACACAAAACACTGACGTCTCCTTCAAGGTCAAGGGCATCTGCTTTAAGACACGGAATAGTGTGCATCAAAAGATAGACTAAAGATTGTCACACCAAATGTAAACGTTGTTCCCACTGACTGACTGCAAAATCACATCACCCTATACACACACGATGATTATACGTTAACTATATACATACATCTGTAGAGAATAATGTAAACATACACTCCACACGTTTCTATATTATAGGACCATTATGGTCTCGAACCTGCTCAATTTTGCTGAATTCAATTCGGTGAGATACCTCACCACTGATATTTATTGGAATGGATCGGAGAACTTCTGATACCACAATGACCAGCAAAACTGTAAGGACTCCATTAACCCTAAGGCTACCAAGCTCTTTTGCGACGTTCGCTACCAAGAGGGGTCTGTTGGACCCCTGGATTTCGTGTTTGGCTTTAGATATCATATCTTGCAATACACCGTCTGATTGAGCATCCATTTCTGCACAAAAGGGTGTAAGTGTTCTATGTATCCAACAATATTTCTGATGTAATAACAGTTACTTTGTAACAATCTAAACTAGTCCAAAGTCTGTTTTAGTTGAAGGAATAATTATAACTGCTGTACATACGACCAACTTAGGTGGATACGTTGAAGCTAATACATGTCTTCGAGATCCCATAGATTTTCTCACCGGTGTCTAGGGTATATCTGGTATAACTTTTGAATGGAGTGAGATACCATCATGTATGACACATCAGAATGTGCAGAAATGGACCCCATACAGCCTCCAAATAGGTCACAATTATACAACAGTGGACACACTTAGGCATATACTTTGACACCATTACAGTCTTCAAGATCGCATAGATTTCCTCACCGGTGTCTAGGGTATAATCTGGTATAACTTTTGAATGGTGTGAGGTACCATCATGTATTAATACTTCAAAATGTGTAGAAAAAATCTACATGCAGCTACCTAAAAGGCCATAATTATATTCCATACGAGGAACAAAATTTGCGAAAAACCTAGGGTGTCGGATTTGGTAGCCCGAGGGTTAAGTGAAACTTACGACTACAGACTGAAAAGCCATTTAACAAAATGGAAAATGCATCAGACTGCATATGAAAAATCATGCACAGCAATCCTTTCAAGAATTCTCTATTTCCATTTCAGTTGCTCTCCCAAATGTTTCATACTGTAAAATACATGTAAATATTAAGTAGGCCTCAATCTATGCAGAGACAGTCCTACCTAATTTCAGCGACTTAATACTAGTTTGCAAGTGCTGCACACTAAACTGAGTTTATAAGACAATGGAATGTGTTACAATTACAGCCTTATAAAACTCATTTTGTTTTTAACAAAGACTGCTAGGCAGCAAGAGGCTTCATCAGTGAATGACAACAGAAGCCACTAAAATAGGTAATTATGTACGATTGTTTGATTGTTTCGACCAGACTAAACGTCACTTTGACAGCCACATAATATCACAGCACAAATGTACTTCTATAGACAAGCAATGATTTTAATAGAAAAGTTGCGTCATTCCTGTGCAGTGCAAGTGTCCTCACAACATGTCACAATATAATGAACATCTACTGAAACAGTAAAATATCATTAGCCAACATTGAGCGTAGTTGTACATGCGTAGTTCACACGATAACCTTATCAAGCAAGACTTCTGCTGTTCAAATAGTACAACCACAAGACAACTGTGTGTCACATCCCCGCACAGGCAAATGGATAGTCCAGGATAAACTTATTCATTTCAAGATAGCCTGCATATTTTATTCATTCATCCAGGTAATTTGTATAGTGCCTCTCAGAGATAACTACTTGGGGCAGTATTTCGAGCTCATCAATAGCTTTCAAGTGCATCTAGGGTAGAATTTTCATTGCAAGACAGCGTGCATATATTATATTATCCATTCTGAATTTTATGTTATTTATTTATTTTCTAAATCTGTAACGCACGCAGGCCTTTACACAAGGTCACATTGTTTGTGAATCGGTCATCCAGGTCACTTATCTTAGAACCTCTCCACAGTCTCCATTCTTCAAGATCACTGCTTGGAAGTGGTTCCAGCTCAAATCCAGGAAAACAGTTTTCAAGTGTTTCTCGAAAAGTGCAGACAGAATCTCTGCTTAAGACAAGATGTAGAATTGTATATCCAAAAGGAGAGTAGGTGGTTCAACCACTGAAAAGCATGACACTGCATTGTTGAGGCGTGTGCAAAAGAAGTAATACGAAGACCCTGAGCCCAATAACAAACATTTCAATGCCCAGCCAAGCCTGAAATGGATCAGCAGAAATTGCCTCGACCCTGAGAATTGAATGGCCAATAAGTGAGCAATAAGCCTTGCCATGAAGTCCTGTAAACAAACACTCTGTTTTGACATCCCTAAACAGTCTTCTTCATTCACATGAGAGAATCTTTCATTTTGATGTTACAACTGATTTTCTACTCCACTCTTATCGAATATAATCTTCAAGATTCGTGCAGTCGTTCATTTCTTCTTCATCATTGTATTCTACATCCACGCCTGCTTCCTACCGTACAGCTAAAATAAGAAGACATACCACGAATAACACCTGACACTTTCATAACACAATGAGATTTTTTTATACATGTAATTGTGACTTTTTGTCATATGCTGACAGGATTTTATATAAAAAAAACTATCACCTAACACCAATCTCGGTAATAGATTGATCTACATTACTAGATTAGAAACTGGGTGACCCTGCCAGTGGAACAATACCGTTTCTCTGAGATTTACAATTGACTGAAAACAATGGCCCAACATAGTATGACTGAGTGTAATGTTCAACCTGGACTTCTGTGTTCAATATCCCATCTAAAGAGTAAAACTCCCAGTTATTATAGCTAATGCTGATCTGCAGTGGATTCGTCAAATGAATCAAGAACAAGATAAGTCACTCACAGAAATAACACACAGGACTTTCATCATAGTTTTGTACACACCTGTTCTAAGACAATCATTTAAAACTTAGCTAAATTCTGTATATCATTTAAACTAAATACTAAAATTAATTTAAGTTTTAATTTAGTTATATAATGATTATTTAATAGATGATAACAAGCATACATAACCTGGATTTATATATGTGGGTCATGGTGGTGTACTGGGATGTTATGGTCGAATCCACCTCAAGCCACAGCAAATAAGGACTTTCAGCAAGTCCTTCAGTGACCTTTACTCACAACTGCTTTGGAGAGGGGATTTAGTAGTATAATGGATGATAAGACACCAGTATGAAGAATAGGAGATCTAAGATGAGAGTCCAGTAGGTAAACTCAACTTTCATTCACCAGATGGCGTAGTAAGCGAGTGACTGGATGTGTGAACTCTGACTCATCATCAGTGCAAGAGCGTCTTTAAGTAGTAGCGGGCTTGAAAAGGTGATACAGAAATCTCAAAATAAACAAAATGCTGAAAGAGCAGAATAATTACCAGTTCCTACCACTGCATACATACATGTATGTGAACTAGCGTGGGTTTGTCTAAACTTGCCTTTGGCTGGTATCCTCTGACAGACAGTTGCTCTGCTTCCCTCCTCAGCATCTCCTCATGCTCCTCTTCCACGTGTTTCTCCTCCTCTTCATCCAGCTGCAGCTCCAGTCGTAGGTCATCTTCCTTTTCCTGTCGGGCAGTCATCTGAAACGGCAAGTCATCAACTTCGATAAACACTTAGCTCCGACATAACTGAATCAGGTAATTGGCACCCAAACGAGAATTAATGCAGAGTATTGAAACATTTACACTTGCATAATGCATACAGATATAAATATATAATCGTTACTTAATTCATGAATCATGAATACAAAAAATAGCAATCTGCACCTTGTTACAGTTCAAATGCCTTCACCAACAAAAAATCTCCTAACCCAAAAACTACCGATGACAAAACCCAACAAGTTCACTTCTGGTACTCTGACGTTAGATATACCTCAAAATCACTTAGTAAATAATTAATTTCCATAATAAATACCTGCAAAATAGTAATCTACAGAATGCACCAACCATATAATAAACTGTAAAAAACTGAATCTAGATAAAACGAACTGAGCAACATGTGGAGAAGAGATATTTAGAAACAAGTTTTTATAAACTTTATAAAGACCTGAGCATCGAGATCTCTTCTGATCGTGTCGCGTTGAGCCTCCTTCTCTCTTGCTTCTCGTTGTGTCATTTGATTGACCATCTCCAACTCGTTGAGTAGCTCTTCTCGTCTCTCTATCGACTCCTCCTGCTGTCTCTTGACAGCTTCCATCTTTGCTTCGATCTGCTCCTGCCTTCCCGTCATCACCTACAACACAAGCAATCAGTTTCAAATCAATCGCCTATGTTGATATTTCAGATAGCAATTAATTCTATGGCTGAGCTTGAGCTAAATAATGCAACACTTTTCTTAGTTGTAGCAAGTATCAGTTACTCAGTTTGTTCATTTTCATTCTTTTTGGTTAATTTCTGTTATCATGGCATAAGTACACATTCTCACAAATGAATTGCCCAAACACATCGGAAGGTAAAGAAGGACAAAGGTAGCATTATACACCTTTAAACACTTAATCAGCTGTTGTGTGTGTGACCTGGGCATTGAATAAACTTTCGCCTAAAGTTTAATATGCTGACAGCAATTATAAAACATGATTCAGCCTTCAATGGAATAGAGACTATTTGAAATTAAAAAACCAACCTCCTTCATAAGTCGTTCTCTGGCCATTTTTTCTTTTTTCCATTCTGCCTCTCGCTGTTCCCAGATCTTAGCAGCTTCATCTCTGTCACGCAGACATGCATTTCAGTAATGTAACGTCAATATGACTATTTTCGCAGCACCATTGTTAACATGCTACTTCAAAAAGCGCTGAATGCTTAGTCAGCACAAACACTAGTGCATGGAGTTACTAAAAAGGAACAATTTTAACTTTTCTTATAAGCATGGAGAGTTTTGGCTTTCTGTATACTTGTAGGAAGACTGTTACATGCACATGCAGTAACAGGCTAGGTAGAGTCATGACATTATTAAAAACGCATGAAACACGCTGCAATTTCATGTAATTTTAATGGATATGGCATTCGACCTGTTATACAGGATAGGGGGGGGGGGGCATGAATTCAAGCTTACACCAAGGAGGTCACTGTATAAGGATGTTAAGCAATTGACATACAGTTACTCAGTGCCATTGACGTTCTGTTGTATGTTTGTATTTGCACTTCTGAACTTTAAAAGAAGAGTATCGTGTGCACCTGCATTCATTTCGTTCATTTTGGAAATTAATATACCAACCATTTAACAGACCAACTCCAAAGTGCATCCAGCACAGCCATGGCTAAAAGAATGGAGTTAGCAACTTACAAAATGTCATTCCAAGACAACAGTGTACAATTCAAATATACAGCTCATAATCGAATGCCATCCAACACAAGAGCAAGTATCATGGTGGAACCATTCTTAGACTACTTACTATCACTGCATAATCATGAAAATCATCGAGCAATCGTATAGTTAATAGTACAAAGAATTTCTAATTTGCTATTGATTAAAAACAAGTGTCTTCATAACATAATCGAGATATAGAGCAGAGGCAAAAGATGCTGAAACTATTTATCTTGAGTGAAACAAAGGATGCCGATAACATTAGAAATACTGACTGGTACAGTAGATCGAGCTCAGCCTCTCGAGACTTTTCTGTTTTTATCTGCTCTTCGATAACCTTCAGACACAAAATAGCAATGCTAAGTTAAATTAGAAACAAGTCTTCTATTCTGTCATGTATTATATTTGGACATTTATAAGGAGCTTCTCTCGGCAGAGCATTTCAGGAGAGCTCCAAAGAAATACAGCACTGGGAAAAAGACAGGCCTTCAGAAGGCAAAGGGATAAGAGTGAGACTCAACCCAAATGCCTCATGTTATAGAGGAAGATCATTCCATAATGAGGAGGACCACAACAGCAAAATCCCAGTGTTCAGCCAAGGAAATCCTGCACAAAAGAAAGAATTGTTATTAATTGATGTAACATAATGAAGAATGAATTATGTCTGTTGTAAGCAGGATGCGCAGATTAGAGCTCATGCTGACTTCTGAGGGTCACCAAAGTCAACCATAACCCAGGCTATTCACAGTATTCAGGAATCGCAAAGAACCACCATCTCTATGGCGTCAGCAAGTCTTACACACATTATAAATTTACATAATAACTTAAAATAACAGCCAATCAGACTGTCTTGTCTTGTTCTGTCAGTTGTTTGAACTCTTGCGACCGTCATGATGAAGCTGCTCCATTTCTTTCTTTCTGATGTCACGACCCTCAGTTCTGCCAAATTCATTCCAGTTGTTTCGTGTATCTCATCCATCCATTTTTCCGTGGTCGCCCTTGTTTTCCCTTTCCCTTTCCACAAGCCAGCATAATTTTTTTTTCCAATCCATCTGATCTCATAACATGTCCAAAGAACCT